>JBAJNP010005879.1:0-27462 GCA_036877545.1 Yasuhikotakia modesta
AATTATGTATTGCAATTATTTCTAAATCAATAAATGTAACAATGTAAACATTTCAGCACTAACAGTTTTTAACCTTTCCTCAGACGAAAGAGTAAAAACTGATAAACCTGCGCAGGAGGGCGGAGAGAAGGAAGAGCGGGAACATTCTGTGAAAGGGCACAATAATCTTAATCAGATCTTAATGAGAGTCACTCGCTCCCGCCGGCTGTTCGTCACACAGCTGTTCCTCCCACGCCGCTGTGTCATTGGACCAGACCCAGTCACCACCGCCAACAAACCCCCTCAACACACAAAACATTCTGTCAGCTTTACAGTTTACATTTGTGCAACATAACAGCTTCATTCATGATTAATCAATACATTTGCTATTGTTTTCTGCTGTTATGTTCTGCCCTGCCTGTCCCATTTTGCCCTCATTTGTTTCGTTCTGCCCCTGTGGGTCTGTTCTGTTTTTCCTATTTTACTCGTTTTCTGCTGTGCTTATTTGTCTGTTATGTTACATACTCTGTTCTGTCCATTTCAGGTCTGATTGTAATTTGCTGAGTTTTATTGCTGGTGGGATGTATCATAGTTATTTTCTAAGTGCTTGCCTGCAACGTTCCTCTCTGATAGATCTTCTCTCTCCGTCTTTCTTTCTCTCTCTCTCTCTGCTGTTTTGCAGCCTCAGGGTCTAGCTTCGCTCTGATTGGTTTTACTGGCAGAGGTTCAGGACTTGGATGTCGGCTTCCTGGTGGCTTTCATAATGAAGACGGTTCGGCACATAAATGATAGTGCAGCAATTTCCTTTTCATTTAATCTGGAGGAAAGCAAAGTGTCTCTGTAAGAGTGTCATTGTGTGTCAGGATGACCAGCGCTGGTAAATTCATCATGACGTTCTCTATAGAGGTTAAAACACAACAAGAGCTGTTTAATGAAGAACAAACTGCATAAAAACTCCCTTAAGAGTCTAACATTTAACTCCAGAGAGAGAGAGAGAGAGAGAAAGAGAGAGACAGAGAGAGGTTTAACAGGTTTAGGTAGTTAAAAGTCTGTCATCCGTAACTCACCAACTCATCACACTATCATATCATCCAAATCCTGAATTTTGTTTTCCTGGGAAAAGAAGAGATTTTACAATGATAGTAAGTTAAAGTTGTTTTTGAGCACTATTGTAGCTGATGTGTGTTGCACACATTCATTCAACAGCTCAACAAACTCATGAAGTGTTGGTTTGATCCAAAATGTTCTCACATGGAAATTAAATCACATAAACTGTTTTAAAAAAGTCAATATAAAAACGCTTTTTTATAATTCATCCAGTTTTGCTCCTCAGAACAATAAGAGTTTAAAACAACATAAGTTAATAGAAATACATGATGACATTTTAACCTTTAAGGCAAGTGTAGCCAGTTACTCCTAACATTAATACACATGATTACAAACAGCCCTCATCAAATCAAGATAAAGTCCCTGGACACACTGGACACAGATTTGGATGAACGATAACAGCTTTAGTTAAAGGAACAGCTCACAATAAACTAAAACACATTCAAATCAGTGATCATGGGTAAAACTGGTTCCTTCAGTTTTTGTGAGCTGTCCCTTTAAGCGTGCACCTAAAACTACTAAAGATTTGAGATCGGTTCCCCTGATTATATTATTAATCAGGAAACCGCGATTGCTTTATCCGCTCTGTTATGTAACGGGGGTGTAATTTTCCTCATGAGAGCCACAGAGGAACTCCACATTAAAAAGTATTAAGCAGCAAATGAGGCAGGTGTTTATTTATGAGCCCATGCTGGTCACACACTCCTAAACTGTTTTCTTAACTCTCCCCTGCAATTAACACAGCGCTTGATAAACGACTTCGGTGTGAATTAGATGTAAGTTTGTAGAGCCATTACTGGCCGGGGTGATAACCTGTGGTAGACAATAACAGGCAAACAATTTCCCCTTGTTTGCTGATCATTAGTGGAAATTAAAACTAATCTCTAGCAGTCTTTCAAACTTAGCAGGAAGTGCATTTGTAACCATGGTGACTTTTACAGCCTCAGCGTGGTGCGAGGGGCCCGTCTTAGATTCGCAGAGGTTTCCTGGTAAACGCGCAGCAGTGACGATGACACGCTTATGGGGGTCCCAAAGTTTCATCCAATCAAAACGGTCTCATGACATTTCATCCACACGTGGAGGCCACGGCCCCCGGAGCGAGCGCTGCTCTCCTCAGCGATAATGGTCTCATGAAAGATTTAACAGACAAGCAGACACCAGCGTTCTGTGGCTCTCTGCTCGTCTCATCGCCATAATTGATCTTATTATGTGGGTTAACGTTCGAGGAAAACGTTGAGGGTTCAGATACGTCCACTGAGAACCAGACAGAACATGCAGAGATGAAGAGATAACATTTTATGTGTTACATTAATGCCAAACTCAGTCAACTGTAATCTTGTGTACTGGCCGCCCACACCGTGAGATTACCCACAATGCTCCACTAGCAGGAGTGATGCGCCATCTGCTGGTGAACAGAGTAGTTGCTGTGATTAGTTTTGGTTGAGTCCAGCTAACAGGGAACATTCTTAAACATTCTCTTAAAGTTCTCTCGACGTTATCACAAACGTTTTTGCAGTAACATGACGTTTCCTAGAATGTTTAAAACATTATTTTTATGTTTTTACAACTGAAAATTGATAGGATACAGAATAAAAACTATCCCACTATTTTAGTTTACATGCAAATTTAAATTAATGTCCACTAGGAAACAGGAAAATGTGCCGACAAAGCAGTTAAGTTGTGATACATGTGTGTTTATTGGCATCCCTCCACATGAGGGGAAATACAGAGATTTTACACAGCAGAAGGGAGACAGGAAGCGTTGTGCAGCAAGACAAGTGAAAAAGAGTTTCCAGCAGAGTTCACGAGAAACACTAAAGAAAAAAGCTTTTTGCATGAAATGTTTAGTGGATTATCAGCAGGTCATTTTTCAAAATAACATTCACAACAAATCAAACTTGTGAATTGTGACACAAAGCGTTTTTCAGCACAAAGGAAATTGAATGAGAAAACTGGGGAGGTGGAGAATAAAGGTTTAAGAAAATCTTGATGTTTCAGAATAACAGTTTTCTGATCTCTTACATTAAATACATTAGAAATTAACTAATAGGCTTTTGGTTAACATTAATCATGTACAATAAAACCATGAAACTAATATGTGAAACACACAAGTGTCAGAGGAGAGAGGTTTTGTTGAAAAAACGTTTTTTCAACACAATGCCACAAGGTCAACCAAAACAATTTATTCAATTTATATGAAATGCATGTCCAACTAAACACCAATTCATAGAAGACAATTTGAAGATCTAAATACTAAAAAACAAACTTTAAAGTACCAAATTCTGGTCCAATAATAAAATCATTTGGACTGTGAACTGAACAGTTTGTTGGAGGGGAAATTGTGACCATTTGATTAGCATATCAAGAAAAGATGCATGAAAGTTACCGTGACTGTGACACGTGATTGTGGGTGTGGTCACATGATTGTCACCCTCTCAGGGGAAACGTGGGCGGCGCTCGGTCTCTCGTGATTGGTGCGTGTCCGATTGGCGTCCAACCCGCGTCTGATCCGCTTCAGTTTCCTGCTCACGCAGGGAAGCAGCAACACGATTTTCCCGACGATCACCGTGACGGGCAGCACCAGCGCTAACACAAAATTGGGCGGCATGTAGAACCGGTACGACTCCTCCAGAAACGCTCGCTGCCAGCCGAAAAGCAGGGCGTGAAAGGTGCAGATGAGCAGAGCGATGTAACCTAAAGTGGACTGGGAAAATGTAGGTTTAGTTTAGGTAGAGTTAGCAAGTTTAAGCTACCATTTAGTAGAAAATAAAAAAGAGATTCTGGAGCTATTTATTGGCACCAAATATTCTATTTATCTGAGAACGTTTGAAGAATGTTGGTGTTGCTCTCAGCAGAAATGACCTCTGTTGTCTTACCTGGATGAAGCCAAACTCCCGCCAGTTGAGGGCGCTGTGGATGGACGGGACTGACGTGACAGCCAGCAGAGAGAGAAGCCCCAGACCCATGATGCCAAAGGACACGTACATCTCAACTCTCCACACCTCCTCCTCATTCCACGAGTTCTCAATGTTGGCATGAACCTACAGAGACACGACCAAACACACACACACACACACACGTATTATTACCTGCAATTGTTTTTGGTTAAAAATGAATCAAAATCAGTTATTAAACAAGGACGTAATAAATCAGTGTTTAACACTCATTATCTTACACATATTTACAACTGTAAGCTTCTAATAATGATTTATAATTTAAGTGGTGAAAGTTATGTAACGTTATAAAAATAACTGGTGATGGAGAGGCAAAGGTTACAGATTGCAGCATTAAATAAACGTTTATCATGAGTTGTGGGTTGTGTAAATAAAGAGTCTATCACACACCTGCTGATAGGCCATGTTGAGAACCAGGTATCTCTCCGAGCGTCTCATAGGAAGACAGAGGCTGTAGAGAACATGAATGCAGCCAAAGAAGAAACTCAGCAAACCCAGTTGTTTCCGGCTCTCCAGCCATCCCTCCAGCCAGGGCGGGAACCGGCGGTACTTCGTCCCGTAGATCAGCTGGTACGCGGCGGCCAGCTGTCCTGCTAAATACACCAGCGCTAGCAGAACTATAGCCACCACGGGCAGCGTCCGGTTTACGATCTCCATTGGAATCTTGTAAAAAAAACTCTGTCTGGTTTTGGTGTACGGATGAATAATGTCTCGGACAAACGAATAGGCGAAGAAGAAGATGGACAGAGCGACTGCGGTGAGGACGGGACCTTTCCAGGCCGTGAAGAGATGAAGAGGAATGTTCTCAATCTCTCTGGCTGAGGAAAGGGCTCCCATATCCACCGGGATAAAACTGAGCTGTCGGGCCAATTCCATTATCTGCTGCCGGGCCTGGACTGAATTACTGCATATGTAGACCTGCAGAGACACAATACAGACAATTAATAATCCTTTGCTTTTACATTTTTCATTTACAGCAACAAATAGGCAGTTTAAATCAATTTAAAATATGCATTAATATAAAGTAAAACCCTTGAGATAGATTTTTAAAGCTGCAATTCACAACTGTTGCTTCTGTCGCCATCTCTGTTCGAAACATAAAACTGCAGGTCAAATGAAGCCAAACTGAAATCAGACCTAACAGCTTAAATTATAAATCATTGTGAATTGGGGTAAGACACAGAGACTGTTTTTAACACTGATCTGTTTTGTTCTTGCTCAATAAATGGTTGTTGTATATTTTTAACACCAAAGAAAGTTACAGACTGCAGCTTTAATGTGGTGTCAGACTTTTGGACCCGACGGTACATTTACATCAGACTGAAACCTTCCAGCGCAACAGAACTGACTGACTGAGCTTATAAAGTGAGATTTGAGCAGGTTTTTTTTACCACAGGTTTATTTTAATCAGCTCTTTCACACAATCACAAGATATTTCTATATTTATGTCCCGCTGGATGAAATCTCTTTAATGCAGTATGACATAACCGTTCTCTCATTCTTCTCTTCCTCATCATCATCATCATTCAACAGACCCTAAATCCCTCAGGCCTGTCATTAGCATAATGAAAACTACTGTAAGATATCTGATGACACTTCAAACGTTCTTTGTAATGTTATATAGCGTATCAAAAACATTATTCCTCTGCTGTTAGTGGGTTATTTTAAATAGCAGAAATAAACTAAGTAATAATGTTAATACAACACCTTAAACAGAACGTTTTGATTGTTCTTATAAGTTTCAAGATGATATAAACTAAAAAAAAAGGTTCTGAAATTGTTAGCTGGAACAGCTTTGAACCATACGCTCGTCTCATTTTCACTCTCTCTGCACATAAAGTTGGACTCGTAAACCGTATTTTTACATTAAAAAAGGCGTCTTTTAAAGTAGACATTTAATAGCCGTGCTGTGAGTGGGGCTGAGTCCAGGTCTGAGACACCGTCACCGTTCACATATACACCTCAGACAGACTGTACTGAAGTTCTGCCAGGAACATCACCAGCGTTTCTGTTTTCATTTCACCAAACGACTCTTCACACAACTGCCAAAGAGGTTCTGCTGCGTGAGAGCCCAGCGTGTTTGAGTTCCTCGGCTCTCCTGCGGTGTTGATCTGAAGCTGCTATGAAAGAAAAGATGAACTCTTTACATTACCTGTCGACTCGAGTCTCTGGGGCCCGACTGCATGGCCCACGATGAGATTACGTTGAATCCTTTCACCACAACAGATTCTGGAAAGAGGGAAGCTAGGTATTCTGCGTTTGATTCTGGAAACTGGTTCACACGCCTGTTGTTGCTGACGTCCACCAGCAATTTTCCCGCCAGCAGGTGTTTGATGTCCCACAGGGAGGAATAGTGCTCGCGACGGATGGCCAGGAACACGACGCTGGCCTTCCCCACGGCGTCCTCGTGGTGGGTCACGTCCACCACGTGAGGAAAGGATTCGGCCGCCCTCTTGGGCTGACGGCTCCCCACCACCACGTGAAACCCACTGCAGAGCAAACGGATGGTCAAGCTTTTAGAGAAATCTCCAGAACCGATGATGGCAACAGCAGGCTTGCTGGACCCCTCCTTAGACCCGTTCTTCAGCCCGTTGGGCAGGAAGGAGACTGTGGTGCTGGCCGGGCTGCTGCCCAGCAGGGAAATGGAGTCCATTTTCAGGCCCAAAGCACCTCACACTGGATCTGAGGTCAATAATGAGATAAAATGGTGAAAGCTGAGATCTGAGATGTTCTGGAGATTATAAACATCTCTGCATGTCTGATAAAACTCTGTTGCGTTTTTAGATTCATTACATGATGATTTAAGGCCTCAGATTACGGTCCTGTTATAAAGTCTAAACGTTACAGACTCACATTTAAATCTTAAAATACATACTGACATAATCTCACAAAGCACAAAATAGCTCTAATAAACAATTCAATATCTACAATAAAACCACAATGTTATGATGATCTTTTCATAATAATTACCCATTTGTATGAGTGACGTACATTCCTATACATTATTTTATTCTGGCTATGAAATACGTCTGATTTTACATTGATTACATTACATGCAACGTGTCTTGAATTTATATCCAGATGTTATTGAAAAATAACATTTAGATCCACAGGTTGGATGCACAGGTTGGATGGAAATGTCTTTCATAATAGAATAGAATAAAATAGACAATATAATATAATATAATGCTATACATTATATAACCTATAATCTATCTGTCCTGTTAAAATGCTGTGGGTGATGTTACACTCGTACAAACCCAGTTCTCACATCATCAGTACTGAAGGACGAAAATCACCTCTAGATACATTTGCGGCCGCATGTGACGCATGTGATGCATGTGATTATAATGTCATTGAGGAAGAGTGTGAAGGTTATCGTACCTGTTACAGGATCTGCAGTGACACCATCAGCAAACAGATGATTTACGTCTCTGTCCTTCTGCTCCTCCGTGTCTCACGCGTACAGATGCGAGAAACAGCGACTCTTGCGTTACAGATGATGGAGCTCAAGCGCGTGACGCCGGTTCTCCTGCAGGGGGCGCATGCGGCTCAAAAACCGAGATGACCATTAAAACTCATTTAAATCTCATAGGGGAATTAATCTCACGGAAAACGTTTGAACACCAGAGGTTGTTTATATTGCATAATTTAAATGCGTATGACACGGACGATTAAGTGACATACAAATAAAAATCTGCCTGTGGCGATCGTGTTAATCTTACGCTGTAATCGCAAACAGCGATGATTCGCTCCAGCTCAATCCGCTGAGAAAAACAACACGCGTCACGTGATCACGCCGTCTGTGCGCTGTTATATCAGCAATAATTTTCTTGCGTAAATTCACGTTTAAAATGTCAGATTTACTAAATCAGCAACTAAACAAACCTGTCAGCATTATTTCCTACACAAGCTGTGCACGACCAGTTTAAATCCCACCCATTATGAAACGTGTGTAAATGTTCATTTGCCATTCTTGTTTGTTGTATTTCATTTATCTTATGTGATGTCTGCAGCAGAGGTGGGCTGTTATATCACATCCTGCGGTCCATTTCTGTCAACCAAACATGAGAGATTTCATCACATCATCACCATTAAAACCTCCACCAGCTCAAGGGATTAAACATCAGACTCACTAAGTTTCATTAACACAGAATTAATAACATTCACACTTTAAATATAACATCTGACCAGCATTCAGATCATAACATTGGTAAAAATCACAGACAGCTGTGATCAAATCACAACCTCAGATCTTACAAACACCTACATGCTTTGACTCCGCTGCTTAAAATTCAACTATCTAACCAACTACCTAATTCAACTTCCTGCCACTTGTTCCCTCACACTAATGTACCAGATCTAAGATCTAAGGATCAAGAACTAGCTCCAACCTCCACCTCATCTGCTGAGAACATCACAAGCTTCAGAGAACAGCTGAACACACACCTGACTAATCCTTAAGAGCTTCATTTTACAGAAATGTAAAGAAAATCTACTGTTCCTTCTCGTGAATAGTTCTGTAGACCAGGTTCTTTCATAGAACCAGGTTGGATCTTAGGACAAAGTCTCTCTCTGTAAGTTGCTCTGGATAAAAGCATCTGCTAAATATATAAATGTAAACATAAACCGTGTCTGAAAATAGTTTCATCGCTTCACATTGAAATGAACTCTCTGCTCCATTGTCCTTTACCTCAGACTGTGGTGTACCGCAGACCCGTCAGCTACACACTCACATAGTGTAAATTGGAGACAATAAAAGAAGACTGTGACATTTACCGCTTGACTTTGTGTCAAATTTATGAAACCTTTAGGGCATTTGGCAACCGTGAGTCTGCAGTAAGAGCAATGCTGACCACAACAGGTGAGTTTCTGCAGAAATAGCTGCTTTTATCCTCCAGCCATCAATGGATCCAACAGAAATGATGTTAGAAAATCAAGTTACAAATTTAGCTCATTCTAAACTGTTTGCATATAAAGAACCATCGCTTACAGCAGCCACCCAGACACCAATGGCCTGGCAACCACTTAGAGCAACTTAGCAACCCCATAGCAACATCCTGACAACCACCAATAACAACGTAGAGGCATCATTTGGATAGACAAGCACTCTAAAAAATTCACTCTATCTGTGAATGTTTTTAGCTCATTACTGAACTCTTTAGTCCAAACTGCCCTAGAAAAAATCATTAATGTTTGTTCCAGTTTCCATTCCTCAATTAAACAGATCTTAAGTTTTTGGAATATGAATAATAGGTCATTTTTATTTTAAGGGAATAAAAATACATCAGGGACGTCAGACACTTTAACTGTAGAGCTGAACAGCGTCTTTACAAATATAACTGATCTTTCTGGACTTTGAGACGTTTGTGCCTGAAGTTCACAAACTCTGTAGCTCCTGTTTCTTTTCATAGAACTCAGATGACGGTTAATTTAATTTCCCCACAGCTTCACTCATGACCAATCCTATGATTTTGTTTCTGTCCAGTTCTCAACAGTTCTCAAAACCTTTAAGACAGAAACTCACTGAACTGCGATACAGAGACTGTAAACTATGGCACGGTTCTGTAACCTGCTCCTGTTTGTTTTAATGGCATCTGAAACATCACAGTTCTGCTGGGCCGGACCGTTTCATGCACAGTGCAAAGTCGAGTGGTAAAGTATAAGCTTAAATGTTTATAATACAAATAATGCATTTATAATGTTAAACAAGATAAAACATTGCATTTGTAAATCAACTTAAACTCAAATTGTTGCTCATTAATGAAGATTATAGCTTCATATAATGTTACTGTATTTGTTTGTTGTTTATCTGGGTGTCACATGATCCTTTGCATGGCAGGAACTCTTTAAATCTACCCTTATGATAACATTAACCATGTTTTAATATAGTAAAAAATGAGTAACCATGTTTTTAATCGAGCATTAAATACATTATCATTTGTATAACCAGAGTTTCACTACAAATATCACTGTTATACTATGACTGCTGTTGCAAAATCATGGTTAGTTTGTAGTTACATCAGTTAAATTACAGTCACCATGTAGAAAACGCAAGTTTCTGGTAAACCTCGTATGTATCTGACATATATATTATTGAAACAACAGACGCCAGATGATTTTCTTCATCTTTCTGCCTCTTCATCACTTTCAGCGACGCTTTAAACTTTAAACACACGCATATACAGAGAAAACAGCACAAATAAAGCAGAGCAAACCTTTCATCGCATCATTCCTGCTGTATCACAAACACAAGCATCACCTGCGTACCTGCAGCATGTTCCCACGGGGCGTGGCTTAACGCGAGGGGCGTGGCTTGACGCGAGGGGCGTGTCTCTCGACCCGGAAGCCGTGCACACCTGTGAAGAAACAGACATTTCACCACTGACTCCACTAGGTGTCAGTAAAACCTTTGCAGTACAAGAACAATCTTGCATTTCTGCATTTCTGTCCTGCAGGTACTTTGGGCTTCCCTGCAGGAGTGTTTATGAAGCGCTGGTCACACAGATTAAAACGTGGAGGACAGTGTCAAACTGTGTCACAGGAGGACAGAAATGTCTCTACAAGGTTCGAGGTGGTGCATCGGTGTGTTTATGAATTATGAAGAACATGTTTGCATTGTGTCCTTGTTTCTTCTGACAGCTGCAGTCTGCCTCTGTGCACTTCATCTCAGCCAAACACACGTCACCAGTGAAGAAACATGTTGAAGACATTAACTTCAGACTCATCTCTTACGCTTTCTTCACACGCTGTCATGTGTCGGTGGGTGATGGTGGGATTCTGCAGATAAACCTCTGAGAATTGAATTCATGAATACGTTTAATAACATTGATCTTAATTCATCAGGCCATGTCAGTGTCAGAGACCTGGTACTCTGTTACAGATCACGGGACCAACTACTGTAACCTCTACAATTTAATAGAAGGTAAAGTTCTTTCAACGTTATCTCAAAGTTATGAAACATGCTCCTGCAGTAATGTTTTAAATACTAACCTAACAACATCTGGAGGTTATGAAGGATAACCTTTGTGTTACCAATGAAACGTTGAGTAACATTCTTACAACCTCCGGTCCTGATGAGGTTTGTTGTGTCTGGACAGGCAGCGGCCTGGTTGAAGCTCCGGGATATAAAGAGATCACGAGTGACTTCCTCTGCACACAGAGATCATCTGCGGACTGCTCTCTGTTTTAACATGAAAGAAAGAAAGTAAAAATATACATTACACCCACTGTGGTTTGAGGGTTTGTACATCAAGAGAGAAATTTTGGGTGTATCATTGTTATCAAATGGTTGTTGTTGTTGTTTTGTAATAAAAGAGATTCTTTGCCTGAGGGTTGCTGTTATGTTATTTTTATATTCTGTTCTCTGCATTTGTTGCTGTACATTTTGAATGTGATGTCTAGTGTCCTCAGCATGGGATGAGCAGCAGTTCAGACACCAGCAGAGGGAAGCGTCTGCTAACGCTTTATAGGTTCTGAAAGGTTTTAAGTTGTGGAAAACATTTTAAAAGTATTTATTAACAATAAACAATATATGGTTATGAATAAAAATGACTTATTTAAATACTATATTATAAACACTATACAGTTAATTATGGGAACATTTTTAAGTGTTTTAATGAACAGTAGGTTTTATTATTATGTATATTTGCAGTGCAGTAAGGAAGACGCTGTGTTTGACACAAGATCAGAGTCTCTTGAGTAAGAGATAAACTCTTCCTCTCAGGTGTGAGAAGTTTAAGAAGACAAGTACTCCATTACATCCAAGAATATTGCAGAGATTTTTCAAGTCTGCCGAGCCATTACTGTGGACACAATATTACACTGAAATCATAAAACCAGTCACCTGATCTGTGCCGGAAGCCAAGATACCACAGTCTTCATGAGGAAGAGTATCTCTGCAATACACTGATATACAAACACAGTTTTCATTGCTGATCAAACATTATTTGACGCAAATAAATCACTGGTTTCTCTTTGGTTTTGTTTGTGATATTGTATCGTTTTATCTCAGATAAATCTCAACTAAAAATGTAGGTAAATATAAAGATTTCAGCTCTGCCTCTCTGTAAGCGCTCAGGTTGTGTGTTTGAGTAGGAAGTTGAATTTAACCAGCTCAGCCCTCGATGTTATGAAGTGTGTCAGTGATAAAAGGGAGCACAAACCTTTCAAAACCAATTAAAGAGGTTGGAGGCCTCAGGGGCAGTGAGCGGTGGTCCGCTGGAGACCACCGAGGAACTCAAAGAGGTAATCAGAGCTTTGCTTTTGAACAATATTGAAAAGCACAACAATATCGCACAATAAATCACACTGAGGGTTCAGCACACGCAGCTTCTCAAGGACAAACAGGTTGTCACCTCAAACTCACATCCTCATATCATGCCTTCAAAACCTTGCTAACAACTTTAGGTTGTAAGAATGTTTCCATAATGTTTTCATTAGATAATAAACCAAAGCAGTCAAAATGTCCAGTTTTTTAGACATTAAATTAACAGGTTGTTTGGTTATAAGATTTATATTAAACATTAAGATTATACTTAAGATTACATTTTAAACATTTTTAATTCTGTAGCTATTTAAGAATAACGTTTTTGATAAATGTGCTATTTAACATAATAAAAGTTCTGCTGTCATTACTGCTAGAACACTTTTTAATAGATCAACATTTAATAGAGAACATTTCACGTTTGCATGAAGGACATTTAAAGCTTTTATGTATGAACAAACTCTTACGAGAGAATCTGTAAGAGAGAAAAATCTGTGCATACATTAATAGTCACAGTTAGCAAATCAGTATTCAGTGTTATGCTGTAAAGCAATTTATTAATTTCTCAAGTAAAAATCTGTGTGACAACCTCACCGTCTGAGAGCTAAACCAGACCAAACCCAGAAATAAACACTGACCTGTTAACCAGTTAAGGTCACCAGAACCAGTAAGCACCAGATGTTACAGGTGTCGCTCTGCGTTTTATCACGTGACCTCGGTGACATCACATGCCTTCTGTCTGACACCGGCTCCATGAAACATCTCTGCTGCATAAACAGGCCTGCAGACGCTGTTACACCATCAGCATTGATTATATTTCTGCAGCATCACAGAGACACTGGCAGATCCTGAGGGCACAGGTAGAGACGACACCATCAGACAACATTTACTGACATCTCCTCTCTGTCACCACAGCTGCCATCACGAATCTCATCCCGTTCTGACAGCAGGAATCAGAGGGAGAGACGCTCACTGCGGTCTCTGAATCAGGGTTATTCATCTGATGCGCTCGGTTAAAGATTCTCAACCTGTTTAGCATTTAGTTTCTTTCATTTGTCATCGTCAAAACAGTCAGTGATAATTCTGTCTGTAAGTCTGTCTGTCAGCGGTTATCCCCAACACACAAACTGATAAAAATGTAAAGAGAAAGTAGAAGACAGACCAGTGTTTAACCAGTTTCTTTACACACATCTAAAATAACCTGCAGTTTTAAACAGAGATGGCGACAGAGAGGCGAATGATTGCAGCTTTAAATTCTCTGTGCAGTAATGAAATCTTCAGTCACGTGATTTCATTTGGCTCATGCGTTAATAGCAAAGCGACTCATAATTACATTCAAATATTAATTTGGGGCCGAGGACAGAACCATGAATCATTAGCGCTCACCACGTCCAACACAAGTTCTCGTCTCTTTTTCTATTCCCCACGTCTGACCAGATGAATTAAAATGACAAATAAATGCAATTTCCTCGCGGAGGGCGTTAAAAACACTTTTGGTTGGCTAAAGAGGGAGTAATGAGTCTCATCTGTTACGCCGGGTTCTGAACATGCCTGGGTTTAATGATGAAGAGGAGGGACAGCGAGGTGAAGGGCGATTGCTGTAGGGCGAGTGTTATGGCCACAATAATCACATGGAGATCACAGGAGTGTGTGTAACATGTGATTACAGGACAGCAGGAGATAATTTCTTGGGCTCTGAGATATGGGACCCTCAATAATAAATAAACTTTCATTTAAAAATAATTTACCACCATTTTTTAGACACTGTTGCCTAAAAACAATGTCTAAATAGTTTTAATTCTGTAACTCTTTTAAAACGTTCTACCAACAATTTAAAAATAATGCTTTTCATAAATGATATTATAACAGTAAAACTAGTGTTACTGCAAGAACGTTTTTGATAGAACGTTAGCCAATGTTCTGAGAACGCTTCCTGTCAGCTGACTAATACTTACAGGTTTATCTCAAAATAAAAATGTTGATACCCACCCTGATGTCATTTTAAATCCAGCCTCTTGCTGACTGTGACCAACGCTCACCTCATAACACAGAGCAGCTCCATCGATCTGCTATAGAGCTGCGTTTGTGCTCAATAAATGACTGTAGAAAGGTTTCGTTTTTGATGCTCTGTTGCTTTAAACACAGCAGAGTTTGTTCAACACGCTCTCAGGCTCTCTAAACCGCTCTCACCCTAATTACTTTAAGGTTTGCTGTGCAATGGGATAAATCTATAACTGGCCACCCCAACAAACAACAGCAGTCAATTACTGATAAATGTGTTTTCAGCGTTACACAGTAAACAAGCCTAAAGTGACCGTCTAATTGAGTGAGGGAACAAGACTTTAAAGAACCACAGAATAAACATTATGACCCTGTGATGTCAACCAAATATTCTGCACTCATTTCAGCGAAGGCTTGTTGATTTTAAAGTGCGCTTTCTGAAAATGTCTCAAACTTTGTTTAGCTGGTGCGTGAGTTTGAATTGAAATCAGAGGTAATTTTCTGAAGATTTTGGAACAGACCTGGGATTTTCAAAATCCTCCGTTGCTCTCGTACAGAAAAAAATTCCCTAGATATTTGTTCATTTTGTGTTTACCTGAATAAACACCACACAGAACGACACACAGTTTAAATTAAACAAGACAAAAGAGGATTTATTTGACACAGTCATAATCCTCAAGGTTTATTTGAGGAATGAAATGCCCTGCAAAAGCTCAACAAAACATGTTACAAACAAAAATTCAGAGAAATAAAGATGGATTGTTAGAAAAATCCAATAAAATATATTTTTTAAAGACCAGATCAACATATTTAAGGAAAATAAGCGGATAATTTTGAAATTAGTTTCACACATAAATCTTTGGACCCTAAACATCATTCAACAGAACATTCAACAGAATTTTTTGCTATAATGTGTTAAAGCAACAATGTTATTCAGAAGTGTTTATATAAGGTGTATCCGCACACATAATAAATAAGCTCCTGCTCTTTTCAGGTGTGTGAAGAGAAACAGTGTGGACCGTAATCTTTGTAAACACCCTCAGCCACAAACAAACACACCCCCACTCCTGATTGTAGTGATGGATTATGTAATAAGAAATTGATGCCAAAGATCACATTGAAAATACAGTCACGTGATGCAGCCATCGGCGTGCCCTTTCAGTAACCCCCTAACCTATCCAATTTCTTTACCTCAGCCTCTCGCTCACCCTTCTTTCTCTCCTTAAATTTAAGGTGAGTTATGAAGTCCTCAGCCCCTAAACCCTCTAGGCAAGTGGACGTTGTATCAGTACTTTAAATACAAGGCGGAAAGACAGACAGAGTTGAGATGAAATAAAGGGTAAAAAACGAGGCTCACAGAACTGTCATTTCTCAGGACTGACTCAGACCTGGGAAAAGAGCGGCAGTTAGATTTATGGGACCCTGTTAAGACCAAGCAGGCGACGGGGTTGAAGGCGAGACGGGGGGAGAGAGATGAACGCTTGACATTTATTGGTGCGAGGGGAGACGGGCCGAGCTGTCAGGGACTGGGCGGAACCACGGCCCAGTTTGAAGGTTATGTGAAGTTCTACTCATTAAGAGACAGACTCACTGACAGGAAGCTAATCCTCTGTGGGCAGCCCCTGTTTCTCAGATGGAGAACAAGAGGAGAAAATATGATGTCGCTCATTGGTGGCAGGAGAAGAGAGAGAGAGAAAGAGGGAGAGAAAGAGTTTTAATAATAAGAGGAGAAATATGCTGGATATTAGCTGCTCATTCTGTTACACGTTTAGCTGTAACCGTTTGTCTAAATGGACAAATAGTCTAAAAAACACACATTTTGGAAAAATCACATTTCATAACTTTATAACTTGTTGTTTCTAGCAGTAACATTAATCAAATGCTTCTGTAACATTACTGTACATATCACATATATATCAAAACGTCGCTCTGAAGTTGTTACTGGAACGTTTTAAATACTTTACAGAATTAGAAATGTTACAAAAAGTTTATTTTAAACCAAGCAATAATATTAAGGCTAACAAACATTCATGTTACAAAATTTTGCATAAAATGATCTGGGAATCCAGAAACAAATGATCACATCCGGCCAAAACAATAAAGCATCAATTATTTAATATCAATAACCTCCATCCACAGAACATGACCTTTAATAAGTGGCTTCTAAAAACCATCCCTGACTTCTGTCACCCAAACACACCTGTTACCATGGTATCAGAGGAATGAGCATCCAATAATAATCCCATCTAAAAACACAGAAAAAACCTTCAGGGAAACATCAAGGTTTGGCAACCAAAGCAAAAACGTGAGCCACGCTTTTAAAATGGAAATAAGCTCAGACAAACACAGAAGCGATTCGGTGGTGAGAGAGAAATATTGTCTGTGACGTGAAGACACAATAATAAAACGACATCGAATGGCTCTCAGCGCATTCAGCCGGACAGAGATTGAGAAACCGTGACCTTTAGGAGCAGGAAAACAATGTTATCAGCGGGAGTTTATTGTAAGGTCAGTCATCATGACAAATATTTCATTTCTGACTTGTATCCAGGACGGACGGACGCTCATGTGTCATTCTGATGTTTGCTGCAGCTCCAGAACCTGACAGACATTGTGAGACTCTCACCTGCCACTTCCTGTTTCCTGTATTCACACGCAGACCTCCCTCCACCAATCAGTGTCAACTATTCTGCAATTTTTATTCTGATTGGTCAATCATTGTGCTCGTCTAATGACTTCAGAAACGTATGTAACTGCTGGCAACTGATGTTCTTTATGGCTGTGCTGGTTTCATGTCTCTCACATCGTCCCAAACTGTTTTACTCATGTGGGAAGTAGCTGCTTGAAAAAACAGGATTCAGATAAAGCCAACAGGTTTGTTAATATTAATAATTGTATTAATTTAATAATAATAATAAAACCCTTTTTTAAAGCTGCAGTTGCCAACAGCTTGGGATGCAAAATAAACAAAAAATCAGCTTTGAGTAAAAACATGACAGATCAGCGTTTAAGTCTCCTTAACGTCCCTGATTCACAACAGCAAGTTTATAATCATTTATCATTTGAGCAGTCAGTTTCATTTTCCCAGAGAATGTCAGTTTGACTTCAACACACCTAAAAACATATTTACCTGCAAACAGAGTTGTTTCAAACAGAGATGGTGACAGACACATTGCTTTAAGATCAGAAGACTGTTTATGTTGAGCTACCATGTCTGTCTGTGTGTGTGTGAATCAGTCACCAGTTAAATTTACCATTCCTGGTCTAGAAATGCTGTTATTCTACTGCAGTTCTGGGTGGTTTTGTCCCCGCTTGGAAAACACAGAGTCCGGGGAGAAAGAACAATGGGCCATTGATTTAAGGTAGGCCGACTTTACGCGCCGCTATTCCGATGCGGTGTAACCGAGGCGATTTGTCACCGAAAAGGTCATAAATCACAAAGTGCCACGAGAGATTGGGCAGCCCGGCTCATCCACCTCGAAGAGCCGTTTACCCGAGCCCAGATCCAGTTTGAGGAGGAACATTTGGAAATAAAGCAATTTCAAACTCATGTTTAGCATCTCAGTGTGTCCTGTGCATATGGCGTAACGTGATTACACACGCCGGACATGTTTCTGCAGATGATATGACCCGAGTGGGTCTCAGAACACCTGTCCAGGACCGTCCGCACTCAAAGGTCAAAGTTCATCCTAAAGCCAAAAGAGAAACAATAAATCATGCTTTGCATTGAAAACACAGGCTGTTATTAAGACCCTGTGACATTTAAAAGAAACACATTTAACCCTTCAGCTCCCATAATGGACTTAATTGTTTATACAGTTAAAACAACAAAAACAACTAACAAGAAACTTATTAACAACTAATATAAAAGTTCATATTATTAATGTTACAGAAATTAAAGAGTTTTTTACATTATAGGAAAATAAAACCTGGTAGTTGACAGACACACACACACACACACACATATATATATATATATATATATATATATATAGACACAATCAGATGAATGTCTGTCTCATATAATCAATAATCAATGTTTTGATAAAATAAACACATGGTTTAAAAACCTGCCAGCAGAAGAACTGATTTATTCTGTATCTTTATCTCTCTAAGAACACAGAGACGCGTCAGCAGCCCCAGAGCCTGTATGCATGACTCTCTAATGCCACACTTCTGAAAACGCTGCAGCCCAAAGCTCTCGGCTCTTTGTACACAGGCCAGCGTCTTAAGAATAGAGATGTGGAGAGAATCGGCGTCTATCATTTTATCTCTCGGTCGTGGAGAAGCAAAAGGCCAGAGACATTTAGTAGACCCCACTATCAAGGGTATGTATCAGTGACTCTTTATAATCCCTGCTTTCATTCAGCTAAGAGTGAGATTTCTGCGCTCGCTCGCTGCGTGTCGCGGACGTTTATAGAGCGGGACTAACCTTAAAGCACAAAGAGGCGGGAGGTTATCGCAGGCCCATCTCTGAGGCCTTTGATTTGGCTGTGTAAGGAAGACGGGTGGGTCTGAGGAGGGTTTGTGTGGCCCGATGAAAAGAACAGAACAGGGAGCGTCTCGGCTGATGAATGGAGCCGGAGGGATGAGAAGTGAAGGTTTGTGTTGGTGCCGTTATGAAAGCAAGACAACAGGTACCTGGGAGGTTAGCAAGCGACAGCATCGTAAATCAAAGCGAGACACACGCTTCCCCCAACCAGTACGTCTCTGTGCATTTACTGTCCTGTAGCCCTGCATCTACTGTTTATCAGTTTAGCTCTTTAAAGAGAAAGCTCGGCCAAAAAAGACAATTTTGTCATCATTTACTCAACCTCATGTTGTTTAGAAGCTCAAGACTTTCTTTGTAACATAGCAAAGGGCCAGTTTTGAAGAACAGCTTGATCGTATCATACAAAGAAAAATATTTAGTTAAAAAAAACAATAAGTTCACAAATATTACATTGCTACACTGTCAAAAACACAACAGAGCTGAAGGCAGATGTTCATATTTGATATTCAAATTTTTAGGACACAGTCAACTTTCAACAATCAAAAATACTGGTTAAAAATATCCTTCAAAATATTTACCAAAAAAGAGTGAGATAAAATAATATTGTGTGAACTATATCTTTAAAATCAAGCAGGCTAAATATCCATCGCTAAAAATTCATATTGTCACTTATCTAACATATACTTCTTTAAATATGCTTGCAAAGAATTATGGGTAATTTTTCTTTCCCTCCCACTGACATGCCTCCGTTCCAACCTCGTAAATGTCTCATCTTTCACCTAAGTCTTCATTTCATGTGCCTGTTAACCTGAAGGGACAGCCCCGTCCAATCAGCATGCACAGACAACGGCTAGAAACACTCCATCTATCTCCTTCTCTAGATTTACTACTTCATAAACCATTTCCTCCAGAAGACTCACTCTCCACACCGCTGTGGCAGGTGCCTTTTTCGCACAGACAATTCAGACCAAAAAGATGTTGAATCGTTTCTCACTTCCCCTGTCGCCAAGGTTTATAGTGGCCGTAAAACAGACGCAGTGTGACACAAATGGAATGTGCCGTTGTCCGTCAAAACGCACTTGATGGCTCACCGAATACAAAAAAACAACAGTTCCTACGTCACACAAGATATCTTGGGCTGAGACGGTGGATAGCTGTTGTGTGTGTGGTTCAGAGATGTTGGGTTTTAAGGGCAAACACACGGTTCTTTGCAGAGAATTTTTGTTAAATTTCCCACGGGGTTGTGCGATTAGCATAAGAGCGAGAATGACTCGGGTGGTCATTAATTGTGTTAACAGACGCATCTTCAGGGGTGCTGGGTGATTAAATGGGCAGAAGAGAGGAGACAAGATGAGAAAAGATGGAGACCGGATGAGAAGAAAAAAGAGATCAAATCAGAGATGAGATTAAATGAGAAAAACACAAGAGACGAGACGAGAGGAGACTGAACAAGTGGAAGAAAAGAGACAAGATGAGAAGAGTGGAAATGAGACAAGATGAGAACAGACAGAGGGGTGGAAGTAATAAGAGATTTAATGAGGAGGACAGATGAGAAGAGACAAGAGCAGAGGAGAGGAGAGATGAGCAGAACATCTGAGAGAAGATGAGGAGAGAAGAAATGAGGAGAAAGCAGGAGAAGATGAGAAGACGAGAGGAACTGAGAGAAAAATAAGTAAGAGAGCGGAGAACAGAAGAGCTGGTCACTGATTGGACACTGTAGAGGAGGAATTGACTTTGGAGAGCCGTGTTGTTGTTGAGAAGATTCTCTGTGTTCACATCCATCTTCACCGTCTGTGATTCAGCCTTTTAATTAACAACTTTAGAATCTGCTTTGTCTTCTAAAAAGAGATGAAGTCTAATTGTGCTTCAAATTAAACAGTCTAATGAAAACACGCCTTCGGCCCATTCATCACCACCACAGACTTCAGCCCCCCAGTGGGCAAAACATGTCAGAACAGCACACAACTGACACCAGAACTGCAATGATTTCTAATGAGAATCTGGACCCACTTCCTGTAATGAAGCCTGTTGGTTTCTGTTAGTCACTACAATCAGATCCCAGCTGACTATTTAAGGTTGTTTCTCTAATGTTTTCATTACGTAATTAAAACCTTAAAAAATGTTATTCTGAAAGTTGAGAACATTCAAAACATTTTATATTGTTAGATGTTGATGTTTAAACAAAGTTGAAACAAAGTTAGCAACTTCAGAATAACATTTTTGAAATATGATATATAACATTTAAAATTGTTCTAATAACATTTCTCCCAGAACGTTTTTGATTTCAGCTTCTCACTTTAACTCATTCAAAGCGACTAACCGTTTCTGTCACAGACAAAAATGATAACAGAGCTTTAAAGAAATAACTAACCTAAAAATATACATTAAAAATCTCTGTGTGACTTTCCTCTGTGGATCAAAAAACCAGATTTCAGCTCTTGTGTTGCACAGAAGTCACGCAGGTCTAGAGCGACGCGACGATCAGCAAATGAGACACAACATGTTCACGTTTACTGTGACGTACAACATCTTTATTTCTGGGCGTTCTGCTCCTTTAAGGAGGGATGAAGACGGATGCAGCTACATGATGCTAAACTCCAGCACAGCGTTCTCAAAGCGGTTGGTGACAAACTCAGACAGACTGTGGATCCTCCGGGTCACGGGCGGAGGGGTGGGGTGGAGGAGAGGCACGTAGATGGAGAGGGGATGGAGCAGGAACAGATTGGATAGCTGTCAGAGCCGTGGTGGCGTATGACAGTCAGAACGGATGACTCCTGGTGGATCGTCCAGGAGAAAGTGGTTTAAGAACACCCCTGGAGATGAAGGGTCTCTCTCTAATGGGGCCTGCCAATCCGATTACACTTTATTGTGTGTATGAAGCCTGCTGTGTAATTCAGTTTGAGGAGAACAGAGGAACGCCGCAGCCTGGGAAAGTTCACATTCGGCAAAGTGTAGATGCGTTTCAGACGAGGAAGAAATATTGCAGGGGATGGTTTGGCTTCACCTGCAGCGCTGGAGCGCCGGCGCAGAGAGAAGATCCTCACTGTCTTTTAAAAACATGCAAAGACTAAATATTTAAAACTTTCATCAGGTTTCCACTGAGAGACAGAGAAGTTAAGATCATCGTGAATCAACAAAGACTCAAATTTACACATTTCCAGTAAGAAAGTGACTTTGTATTATTTAATTTAAAACGAATTTTAAAGCTTTATAAACACAAATGGCAGTTAATAAATGATGGCTAATAAACTCAATACTGTCAGACCTCCTGCAATAAGACCTTCTTGTTTTAAATAGAAAACAATAATAATAGATAACAGATTTTCCAGGCATGCTAGACCTAAACTCATTACTGAGAAATACAAGCAACATTTCAACAGTGTTTATACAACGCCAACAAAACGTCAACATGTCCAAAGTTGAAGTGTCTGTGCCTTCATCTCCTTCTGACTGAGAGTCATGATGAAAATCCATCAGCAACTCCTTCATTTGATACCTTTAAGCTTCAGAATCTTCCTCACCGTTTTCAGGTAGTTTGGATCAGGGTTGGTCAAACTGAAACATTCAGAAAGAGACAATCATTATCTGATTTACCTCAGAATAAATGAAGGTGGTCCTCAGTTAGTCCCACCTGAAGACTGACACAACAACAGAAACAGAAGAACAAAGTTATTGTTTTGTTTTTTGCAGAACAGAACTTTTACTTCTTTATCACTCTTTTTATTTAAAACATAAAATACTTTCAAGTTATTTAATAGCTGTAGAAACAAACTACAAATGCTGCATCATCTACAGTCACTGAACATGTGATATAACAGCCGGATCTTCTCTCTGTTTACAGACACACATTTACCACAGAATCAGAGCTGACAGCTCATATTATAAATCATTATTATAAACCCGCTGCTGTAAAACAGGGTAAGATCAGGAGATTGTGTTAAACGCCGATCTGTGAGGTACTTTATTAATAACTGACTTTTGTTCATTTCTAACCAAACAAAGTTAAGATTGCAGCTTTATTAATAAATGCATCACACTTTTGACATAATGAATGAAACTAATAAACACAAATCTATATTGGATAAATATACAGACATATAGGCCCATTAAAGCGCATCATACATGCACGTATGTATGTATATACAGACATATACATACATACCATTCAGGTCCGTCGCTGTCCTGAGGCTTTAATGGCATATAATGGTACAACGGTATGTCTGCTGGCATCACACAGTATTCACCGCTGCCGTCAGCCGCCACAGTAAACAGCAGCTTGTGATCAAATGCCGTCTTCAGTAGCCGCAGAATCTTCACACCTGAGCTGTTGTTGGGCAGGTAAGACACAGAGTCCAGCCCCCTGTATCTGTGTCCGGGGTGTGGATGCCGGTCCTGCAGCGGCACGTTACGCTCATCACTCACACGTTACATTTACAAAAACTAATTCCCTACTGAAAAATACGAAACTGTCATGCATGCTACAACTCATTTAGCTTTGGTGCTGATGTGGGAAACATGGGTTTGAATCCAGTTTGTGATATCATGCTACACACAAGTAAAACAGACTCGTTTTAGACAGATGCTTTTATCTAAAGCAAAACTCTGACAAGTAAAGCTGTTTCATATACTAATATTATATATACATGAATGTTTAATGACGCTAACACAGGCTAGCCTGTGTTTAATGACGCTGGAGGCAAACAAGTACACAGTGTGAAATGTTTACATCTCATCTGAAACGCAGAGATTTAACTCTGAACGTCTGATGAAAGTTCAGCCCCAACGCATTACAAACACTTCAGGCTCCATCATAACAGAGTGTGAGATGGTATCATTCATCACTGTCTGCGTGAGCCTGTGGAGGACAAACTGGAAGAACAAGATTCCACAGAGAAGAGAGAAATAACTGAGACGCTGCGAGTTTAAATGCTGCTTACACTCTGGGTGTGTCGTTTCACTTCAATCTGAGGTTGTAAGAATGTTTCTCTAATGCTTCCATCCAAACATCCAGTTTTTAGACAGTGTATTAACAGTATTGCTTGGTTTTAGGAAAGTTATGCAAACATTTATTATGTAATGTTTTAAAAATATTCCACTAACAACTTAATAATATTTAAGGATTTAACAATAAATTTGTAATGTTAAACGATGTTTTTGATAACCTTGTGAAAGAGAACTTTTAGAGAACGTTCTGAGAACATTGCCTGTTAGCTGGGTAAACACAGTTGTGATACAGTGATGGTATGAACAGTGTAAACTCACTGACTGGATGCCATCTTCAAAGTGAAAGATGATTTGGACGGTGTCACAATCTTCATGGCCCGGTAAACTCCTTCTCTCCATGTCCCATGTCATCTGTCCTCCCTCAGGCTGGTTGCCCGGGTTTATCAGAGCAGCTCTTATGTTACTGTTTGTGCCATTAGCTTGTGCTTCTGCCGCCAGAAAACAACGCAGGAAACAGTTAATCCCATCCCAGACAGTATCAGGAGTCACAAATTTTAACAGTGTTAATCTAAAACGTCTTTTTGAAAAATGATAAATGGCGCTTGGATGCAATAACATTTATACGTTTTTAAAAATGGCTAGCAGAATATTTTGGCGTGTTTGTCAGGTTCTCTCACCCAGCGTCGGTGGTCCCTGTCCGTTCAGGTATCTGGTGCAGTGCAGCTTGTCTTTGCTCTGAGAAGCTCCCATGATTCAGTCTGAACTGCAGGAGCTCTGATGATTACTGACAGATGTTTATCTCTGAAAATCAAGCAAACAAAGGATGTTTTTGATACTTTTATGTGAAGCATTTTGCGGTCGGATCTTTCAGTACTCACCTGACGGGGTGTGTGTTTGCCTCTGAAGTACGGACCGCTCAGATACACCCTCACTGCAGGTGTTGAACATTCTTCCAGGTTACAGATTTATGAGCACAACAATTAGGGCATAAATAAGGAAGTTAAGATGAATGCAGTTAAACCTGTTCTGGTTTAGATAGACGTGTGAGAGGGGCGGAGATTAAGTCATCTGGATAAACATTTGCACGTTTTTTTCTTTTTGTTACACATTTTCTTGCATGAGGTTGCAAACATTTAAACAACTGTTCCTGAATATTATGATAATATGGCACCTGGACTCTGTACTACAGCTGTCATATAAAACAAACAGTAGTTAGTAGCTTTATTTAACAGAAGTGTAATGTTTAGTTTAATGTGCCACATACAAGTTTAAGATAAAGCATCAAATTCATAACTGATATGTTTCATATTTTTAAAAAATTGCTACTGTTTACTAAAGTCACCAAGAAATCATAAACATACGTCAAGAGGAGAAATGTCATTTTAGCGTAAAGGTTAAATATTTTTTATTAAGGATTCCAGGGCACATGACAATCATTTATAATAAACTGCAATATTTCATAATAAAAACATGAATCCTGACACCTGCACTCACACCTGAAGTTTATTATAAATCAGATGAACAGTATTAAACTACTGCACCTCCCAGACATAAATCTCATCTGCTGAGATTCCAGCAGCCGTCACACACTTCTGTTCCTGATCACACACACAGAGTTACTCCAACTCTGCACAGAATGAGTTAATAAAGGAAGTAACAGCATGTAGTGTTTTCCTGCCGCTGCATGAGGAGAAATCTCAGTCAGACAGTGTGTGAAGCTGTGGATCACTGAAGGGCTCAGACTGAGATGAGAGGAGCTGAAGAACTTCTGCTTTCAGCAGTCAGTAAATCCTCAGACTCCAGCGTCAGCTGATATCACGCCCAACGCCAGTTACTGTTTGTTTCTTTATTCTGCACCAAACAAACAAGATTTTTGATTCGAGTTTCTCTGTGACCCTTCTGTCTTTCAGACGCAGAACAAGAAAAATTCTCCTCTTTCTTCTTGCTCTCATATACATATTGATTACAAACGCTGAATATATTGAGGAGCGTATGAGAGCCGTGATGACTTGATTAGACGCGCAGAGCTAATCAGATGGATCATCCTCACACAGACCCGGAGAATCCCTGATTAATGATACTGGTAATCACATCCACACACTTTAACTCACTGACACCGGCTCTTAGTAACCTGGTCTCCACTAGCTCAACTTTAAAGTCTAAACACAGATCACATAATAAACGCAAGGTTAGTCCAGATTATGCTCCAAAAATAATCATAAATCTTAAATCTGTGTAAATTATGCAGAGACATAAGACAAAACACAGCGCATAAACTTTTTCCTTTAACATCACAAGACAGGCATAGTTAACTTTATGCAAATAATTGACCAATGGGTGCAGAGAGTTCTCACTTAACCCGCCTACTTATAAACGATGGTTTAATACTGAAAGTGAGCAAAAAGGATCTTCTGGGATTAAACAGAACGTATGAATGAGCCGGGAGAGAGTGAAAAATGGTAACACATAAAACATTTAGTTTTATAAGTATCAGAAAACGCAGATTGAAAACTGTCAGACAAGCATTTCCAACCGCTAATGTTTTCCTTGACAACTTAAAAAGCCACAACAAAAAAACGTGAAAATAAAAGCCAGATTTAGAGAGAATGAGTGCAGCTCTCTCCAAAAGCAGCTGAACTTCCTCTGGGCAGCGGGACAGAGAGGGTTTGTGTGCTGACGGTGTCACGTATAGGAAAGGGTGAACAGTCGGACTGGAAGAGAGGCATCGCTGTACTGTTCTCCTCTGAAGCGTGCCGGAACATTCCTCACAGATTTCAGCATCAACTTCTTTCTCTTAAATCCCTAAGAGTGCCGTGTTTCCATGGTGACCGAACGTTATACGAGCATCTTTATTCATCGCTGTGGCCCACAGGACCGAGAAGAAGCGAAGATGGGAGATGAAGAGAAGCAAGAGAGAAAATGTGAGGCGAGGAAAAAACTTGCCGGTTTGTGCTCATTAAAGCTCATTTCAGAGTTAAAGATCAGTTTTTAAGGAACAGTTAACTCAAAAAACTATTCTGTCATTCATCCGTTAAAATCCCCAAAATGGGAAATTCTTAACATTTAATTTGGTTGTTTTTTTCATGGAATTGCAATAAATTGGGACAGAAGATTTCAAGCTTTAAAAAAAATCACCATTTTAGCAAAAAGTGTCGACTTTAAAAGTCATACAGGTTCGGACAACATGAGGATGAGTAAATGACAGCAAAATGTTCATTTCGTGTAAATTACTGCTTTTAAAGTGACTGCGTACCGTTCAGCTCAGCTAACATTTTAAGATCAGTTAGTTAACGGTTACGTTTAGTTGTTCTGCTTACCAGAAACATTACCAACAGTAACGGCTACTAACAACCAACAATTTAGAATCAGGTGGTCTCAGATGAGTTACTGGGGGACTAGTTTTGTTGCTGAAACTCATTCATGTCTTAAGTTACACACGTCAAACCCACAGCATGACATATGAAAACGCACAAAGCTCTCAGCGGAGAATCACTCCCACAAACAAACAATCACCTCTCCCCTGTAGTTTCATATCATGGCCACCGGATCTGAGCCAGTAATCTGTCTGTGTGTGTTACTGTCTGAGCTCTATTAATAGTTTTCTGAAACTGAGCCACAGAAACAGCATTCTGCTCTGATACAGTCTCTCTGTATCTCCACACTTCTCAAGATCTGCTTGTTGAACGTATCTCTCTATCTCTCACTCTGAGTGTTTAGTC
>JBAJNP010005880.1:0-27460 GCA_036877545.1 Yasuhikotakia modesta
CCTTCAATGTCACTCTTAACAGAATAAACCCACTTACCCCCCACTGCTTTCTTGCCTTTTGGCAGGGTAGTGAGAGTATAAGTTTTGTTCTCTCTTAATGACTGGATTTCTTCATCCATGGCATTAACCCACTGTTTTGAGTTAGCTGACTCTACAGCTTCTTTAAATGTGTAGGGAACACCACATACTGCTTTGTAACAGTAATCTATTGTAGTGTGGATCTCATCACTATCACTGTAGTCAGTGACAATCCTTTAGATGACTAGGTTTTCTTCTCTCCCTAGTAGGATATCTCCCGCTGACGAGATCTTCACTTGTCATATACGACTCTTGGGCCTTCTGTCTTTATCATCTCCCTGTGTGACTATATCAGTGGTTGGCTGTCTTACTCTGCCATAACCATCATTCTGTTCATCGGCACCTGTCTGCGTTTGTCTTTCTACACTTGTTTTACTCACAAATTTAACAAGTCTATGTTTCTGGACCTTTTCAGTTTTGGGATGATAAACCAAATAGGCAGGACTATTCTTGTCGTAGCCCACAAAAACTCCTTGGTCACACCTAGAATCAAGCTTTCCCTTGTCCTGCTTGGAGTACGGTGAGTACGGAGCTGATGTCTCGTGCTTTATACAATTTTCCCTCAACAGGGTTTGAAAATCTTTGGAAGTGAATTCTGTACCATTATCAGAGCGAATGCACTTCACTTTTCCAAATGGGGAAACATCTGCTAGAAATTTCTTTGTTGCATGCAGTGTATCACTCTTTGACTTC
Organism: Yasuhikotakia modesta; assembly: GCA_036877545.1. Classification (NCBI taxonomy): domain Eukaryota; kingdom Metazoa; phylum Chordata; class Actinopteri; order Cypriniformes; family Botiidae; genus Yasuhikotakia; species Yasuhikotakia modesta. The sequence continues at coordinate 772 of JBAJNP010005880.1, forward strand.
AGAAAATATACAAATACTGCATTTGAATAATCGTCTGTAAACGATTGCACATATTTGTACCCATCAATAGACTCTGTAGCTATTGGACCTGCTAAGTCAGTATGTACCATCTGCAATGGAGCCTTTGCTCTTCTATCAGGATTTCTGTTTCGCGTTTGCGCAAACTTTCCCTGTATACATACTTCACAGTCCTGCTCTGGTTTAGCTGTCTTGCCCTTAATTTGCATACCATTAACCACATTTTGCAATTTTAGTACATCCTCATAATTGCAATGGCCTAGTATCTCATGCCATGTTTGTATGTCATGACATGTGTTACATTCATCTTTGTTGTCATCTTCGGTTTGCAAATAGTACAATTGGCCATGCATATGAATATTAAAATTAGTACCATCTTTGTGGGTCAGCATGTCCTGTCCATGTTTGAAAATGACTGTTGCTCCTAATGTGGTGGCTGACTTCACAGAGAAGATGCCCTGGGGGTATGGCGGAATAAACAACGCATCTCTCAGCGTTGCTTTATGTCTCTGTCCTGTACTGTCAATCAGGAACACTTCAGCATTCCCCCTCTGTTGAGCGACACCTTTACACTGGGTGCCATCTGCCAACTACACATAGTGTGTCTCCGGTTTGAAGGTTTCATCGAAGCTCTTGAATTTGGATACATCATTAATAATATGTGAGGTAGCCCCAGTGTCAACCATCAGGCCCCTCTCCTTAATCCTGCATGCAGGTTGTTTCTGAACTTGAATGTCTGTATCCTTTATCCTGAAAGCATAATCTGCCGCTTCAGTTGAAGATTCACCGCCTCTCTCATCCATGACTTTCTTTGCGCCATCCAGTTTATCCTTATTTCTACACGTGGCATCACTGTGTGTGTTGCTCTTGCAATGACTGCACCACGTCTTTCGTCTGCATGCTTTTGCTCTGTGGCCCTTTTTCCCACACTTAAAACAGATAATGTCACTGTCGTCTCTAATTTGTGCGCTTAACTTTGTGTATCTTCGGCCGTCTCGCTCCGCACTTTTCATCACATTATCATTGGATTCGACCGCGATTAACTTTTCCGTGTCTTCATAACTACGCAGTTCAGGTTTGAATTCAGGAAACGTTATATTGTCTTTATTGTGTGTTATATGTATTGCAAATGGTTTAAAACTTTCAGGCAGTCCTTTTAAAAACATAGCAATCAGTAGACCATCGCTTAATGTCTCACCCGCGTTGCGTAGAGCTGTGATGGAGGTCTCCGCCCTGATGATGTAATCTGTAACGGTCTCATCACTCCTCTTCTGAAGCGATGTCAACGTTGTGTACAGGTGAATGATGCGAGACTTCCCTTTCCCTGCATAGTAGTCCCGCAATATTTTCAATGCCTTCCTTCCATTATCAGGTGCATCTCTCATAATCAGCGAGAGGCTTTTGTCGTCCAAAAATTGAATCAGTTCAGCGTATGCATCAGCATTCTTCTTACCGTCAGCCTCTACTTCGGCCTCACCATTTGGTTCCTTTAGGACAGTATCCTTCAATCCCAATAGACGCAGGTATCCGAGCACTTTAGTCTCCCAAAGCTCGTATCTGCTCTCATCTCCGTCAAACATAAGCCGAGGCGATCTACTACTCCCTCGTTGATCCATGATGCTATCTTGCCGTTAGCACGCTATCCGTCGCGACTTTCTATCGGTGATAGATCATTAAAATAAAAACTCCTCTTCAGAATAATCTGTTGCCAGAACGTGCCAAAATAAATTCAGATCATGCTATCATCTAAAGAAAAAATTAATCAGCCAAGATTAGCGAAACAACTGTCAAGCAAATCGCAGTGTTGTTTTTGCTGTGCTATGTAGATAAACAACTAGAACAGGGAGAATAATCGTGTTGCTGCTTTACTGCAGTGTAAAAATGAACGCTAAATTGTAAGAAAAGCCAAAATATATAAAACTTGTTTCTCGATGACAATGTAAAGCAGGGCTGCGTTTCCCGAAAGCATCGTTAGCCAACTATATATCTATATAACTATAGTCGCAAGTTCCGTCGTTACCTTCATAGTTGACAATTCGGTGTTTCCCGAAACCATAGTTCCAACAAACGTTCGCAAACAGCATCGCAAACTTGCGTGGTTGGAACTACAGCTACTGACCTGTGGTTAGAGGAATAGTTCCTCATTAGTTTGCTGTGTCGACGTCATTGATGGCGCCACACCTGGAGCCTTTTCGAACACTTGAACGTCCACATCGGATACATGATTTGTAATGATGTTTTTCAGCTTGGTGAATAATATGTTTTATTTCCCCACTCCTCCAAAACAACTTTTATTTTCTGAGAACTGCGGTTTATTAACGCATGGCTAAATGGCAAGGGGATTAAATGGGAAATAATCTTGTACAAAAAAAATTTCAAAACCCCTCAAAAAATCTTTTCAATACCCAAAATTTCAAATTTCAATTTTAATTGTGCTGATGTATTAATATTCAGGCGGAGTGTCTATTTGCATCATTTTGGCAGAGGCTATTTACATTTACTCCACTCACCAAGGTAGAAACTTGACTAGCCAACACTAGAAGTTAATCATGCAACTGCTCCAGTGGCGTAGATGGTAAAGCGTGTCTACATGGCTTTTTTTTGACGCGGTTGACCGAAGTTCAAAACACCTTTTGCTAAACTTTCTTCTCCCTTTTCAAAAGGCATGTTAATATAAATGAAGGACATAAGCAAAAGAAAATATCGGGTGTGGTTAGGGTAGGTGTAGGGAGGGCTTATATTGTCCTGAAAAAGGTGGCATCAGTTTAAAATCAAATTATTAAACGATCATTTGCACGCAATGTTTTAATAATTATTGTATACTTCTTTATTATGTAGTACTATACTGAGGTGCAGATAACTGCCACTATTTTCAGAAATTAGAAAGAAGCTACGTGGTTCAAACGATGGATCTACGATGTTTTCAAGAAACAGTGGCGAGTAGTTAGTTCGTTTCTCCGACGATGCGTCGTACTACGGTAGTTAAGCAGCGAGCTTAACTGTAGTTGTTCGGGAAACGCACCCCTGTGCAGCACAGCAAACTAATTTGTTTTCTAAAAACACTAAAACGGAAACATTTCTAGAAATGTACATAATCGTTCCTTAACTAATTTTCTCTTGTATAGCGTGAGCAAAACATGAGATTTTAGTATTTCTGAAGAGATTGAAGGGAGGTAAGTGCTAAAGTATAACTATCAAAATATAACTGCTACCATTAACCTGCACAGAAAAATGTACAGACACCATTAATGTTTACTTTCTACATATACGGCTTTTAATGAGCAGTGCAAGGAAAGAATAACAAACCCAGTCGAAACAATCGAGTCGATGCATTTTCTGTTGTGGTGTTGTTTTGCGGTGAAATGCAGAGAATACATCGATCTAAAAATATTCCTCTTAAAGATGAAGGCTAATGCTTCTATGTATATAGGCATAACACGGACACGAGTCAACAGCACGAGGTTTAGCGTTTATGACCTTTAAAAGAAAAGATTGGAGGCAGTCATATTTTGGCAGGCGCCAAGTATAACTGCCAAAATATGACTGCTAATATTAACCTGCACAGAAAAATGCACATACTACATTAATGTTAACCTTCCTCATATACCTGCAACCTAATCGACAAATTTAGATTACGCTATCTGTTGATAGAATGTGACAAGACGTTCAGTTCACAATAGCAAATGAAAGCATAGACCATTTAGTATTCGGTAATGATGCAATATAGCAACAAAAATACATAAATATTGTTTCAGCGGTAAGTGTTTTTGAAGAGTTACAACAGACGAAATGTTCTCTATTGTGTGGCATAGAACAATAGGAAATTTAGTAAGGAAACGCGCTTGTTCAGCTTCCTAAAATTATAAAAACCGAAATAATATCGGCAGGTGCTGTAATATAACTGCCATCCCTCTGAAAAGCTTGTTGATAAAGCGAAAGGAACGTGCTTTTGTGCAGTTACACGTAACAAAGAGACGAGTCTGTAAGATGAATTTAAAGTTTATTGGACTGCCTTTTGCGATTGGAGACATATTTAGTTCAAATTATCAAATGAATAATCAACGAGCACAGGCAGAATAAGCATGTTGCTGCTGCTGTACTGCAGTGTACGACCGCTAAATTTGTTTTTGAACTGTTTATAAACAGACGGAATGTACATTATCGTTTAAACTGTCTTGTGTAGCATACGCAATAAATTTAGAATTTTGTAATTTTTAATTTAGTTAAAAGAGTTTCTAAGTGTTTTTTGTTTGTTTAGCAAGCGCCTAGATTGCGAAGGTAACGATTTTGTGTAAAACGGCAAAGAAAACATATCTGAACATAAAAGCAGGAGGGTAAATTTAGTTTATGCTTCCATCTAATCTAAGGACTTGAACTTTCTAAAAGCAAAGGGAAACCTTGTGCAAGTGATTTTGTATTAGTACTGCAATGGAGTATATAAAGAGTCAAAAGATGCGTGTTACTATGTGAAACGCATTTTGTTTTAGTTATTTGCAGTTTTGCCCATCAGTGCGACAGAGTATTGGATCAAAATGTGGCAGTACAAAGGTAGGACAAAAAGGTAAGTCCAAATAAGTTAGCCAACCTGGGAAAGACTAGGAAACTATCACCAATAAAGGCACACAGGTAGATCCTACCACTCGAAAGCAAGAAATTAATGATCAGACCTTATATTCAGTATCAAAGTTATACATTTATAGTAAAAACGTACAACAACAGTAATTCCTGAGCACACAGACAACCATAGAATCAAAAATTTATGTTTCCAGGGGCCAGACTCAGCGGAAACAAGGCAGACCGGCAGCAAATCAAAGCGCCATCCACATATCTAACTCCGATTATGGCAAACCAAACACCCACACACAGTAACAAGTGATTAACACCCACAGCACACGGTAAAGCACGCTTCAGGAATAGAGCCACCAGCCTACCTCGCTTCCAACCCTCTCAGGCTCCTGGAAAACAAAAGAACAATCACAAGACACAAGTTAATATAATACCTCAACACACAAATCGACATGTCTGGCCTGATGACCTACAGCCAGCCATCTCTTACAAAAATAAAACAAATCAAACAAACGCTGTAAGTGACACCAAGTTAACATTCTAACACAAACAAGCAAATACAGAAAGACAAAAATTAAACCATAAGCGAACAGGGCTGGACCCACCACAGCCAGCCCCACTTCAGGTGAACCCACATAAAAAAAGGAAAATATCCCAGACAACAGAAATAAAACAAACAGACAAATTTCCAGAAATACTACAAACACTTGTTTACAAACAATAACCTGCAGATCACCTTCACAAACACACAGATACACCCCCCCCCCACACACTTCTGAGCGGTCCAAATGAATTCATAAGCAGGTCCGCAAGCGGCTGAGTCCAAATCACACGACACAAATGCCCAACATCAAAACAGCAACAGCGTCACAGGTAGCGTCTTTAACCAAAAGGCAGAACCCACTCCAATTAAATCATAAAAACGCATATGAATATCATCGTACCTGAAATTATGTTCTGCAAAACAAATGTCTGTGATGCCAACTCCGCACTAAGCTACAAACGCAATATATTAAAGTTTTTACTGCCTTACCAACGATAGGACCTCTACATACTCAAACTGGGGCAAAGAACGAAGCAAGGATGAAAACTAAACGGAAACGCCCATAAAGAGGGAGAACTCGAAACACATGTCTACCTTCCAACATAAAGGTCCCTAAATAATGTGTCCCCACCTCCTCATTGGTCTCCCCAAATCATGCTGGGAACAAATCGAAAATTAGTAGCCATCCTGCTACAAAAAGTAGTAAAAGTAGTAAATGCATTAATCAAATGTAGTGATTTAAGCAGTGTATCTAATTTAAACAGTCATTACAACGTGATTTTTTTGTCCTCAGGAGTATAACAACAATAAATGTAATTCTAGTAAGACAAATTGGTAGATTTAAGTAATCAAGTAATCAAAAGATTACTTGTCCACCGTCCAAAGATTTATGTTACTGTGCACTGGAATAAAAGGAAATAATCCATTCAAAACAATCATGTTTGCAAGTGATGTTGACTGAACAGCATGAGGTTTGTCTCTGCGACCATTAAAAGTGATTAAAAGAGCTGAGTCAACAGCATGAGGTTGTAGTGTTTTTGGTCTTTAAAAAATAAAAGATTGAAGGAGAGACAACATAGAGACGAGTTCCTAAAATGATTTTTAAATTGCTCTGACCTTCTGAAGATATGATTGGAGTGGCCAATGCTGTTGTTTCAAAAGGCCTTAAAATTGAAGGTTCATGTTTTTTTGATGACAGCAAATTCTGCAGACAGCTTTAGCAGACGTTCAAAATGAGGTTCAACACGCTAAACAGAAAATGGCTGTGTAGATTGATTTCTTTGGTGAAGGTTAATACATTTCTGTGTACAGCTGACAACGAGAGAAGTAAACAGCACGTGTTTCAAGTCTGTGACTTTTCAGAAAAGAGACCAAAGGGGCAGAATGATCTTGACATGTTGAACGCTCCCTGCTGACGACTTGCCCTTTTTTGTAACAGCTGACAGTGGAGTCACTAGCATGAGTTTTAAATCTCTCTGACCTTTTACAGAAATTGGGGGGTAAAATGATTGTTCTTTCAATAGGCTTACAATTACAGCTATAAAGCCTTGTGTCTTTGTGTAGATAACCTTACCAAAAAAGTCACCACCATAAATGTAAAATTTCTATAACAGTTTAAACAGATATTGGCTATGTTTAATTATTTTGAAATTATATTGCTCTCTCTAAATGGGTAGTCATAAGGGTTGTGTCACGCGCCACAGGGGTGTAAAGGATGGTTTCCGGAACCAGAAACGAAGGAGATAAGCAAAAAGGTAATCAGAAGCAGGGATGAGCAGTATTTTAGATAAAAGTATTTCAAATACAAATTTGAAATACAAAATACTACTTTACGAATATAAATCTTTTTGAAAAGCTGGTAGTGTTAAAGGGTATAGAATAGATGGATGTCTGAAACACACAGGTACACCATCTTGAGGAGTACACCATCAGTTATATAATTGACTTTGTGTTATTGAGTTCTTGTTACTGAGTTGAAGTCGATGATGGTGATAAAACATAATAAAATATGTTTGGGAAAAAAATTTAGTTTTGTTTTCCTGCAGGGCAGGGAAAGGGAAGATCATTTCTAATCAGCTGTACACATCTAAATGTTTTTGTTTTGCATTCAGAATATGTCCAGATATATTTCAGCCTAATAGGGATGCCTGCACTTGATGGCCAATTTCACATGTATTTTGCGTATTTTAAAAATGCAAAATACTGTATTTGTATTTAAATACATTTTTTTACACAGTATTTTGTATTTTTATTTTAAATACATTTCTATGTATTTATGCCCATCTCTGATCACATAGAGTTTAATAGAAATCGCTATATACAGGCACAGAAACTAGGGAAAACGCGGAACACCATACACACCAAAACATCATGTTGACATCAATGAGGACCGACCCAGGAAACTGAAACAGGAACAACTTAAATGGGAGAACTAATGAAAGAAAACAAGTGAACTCAATAACTAAACACAGGTGAGGAAGATTAATGAAACAAGAACAGGAAACAATGGGAAAAACCAAAAGACAATGACTAGCCTCGGCGGAAGGATCCAGGGGAGAGCCTGCAGGGAACCAGGATGACGGAACCCAGGAGAGAGCCATGGCGGCGACCTCGGTGGAAGGAGCCAGGGAAGAGCCAGGAGGGAGCTGTAGCAGGGGGAGCCAGTGGAGACCACCATGAGGGCCACCCCCTGCATAGGACTGACGACTCCAGGGGGCAGGCCAACTCCAGGGGGCAGAGCGGGTGAATACAGAGCCCGAGGTGGAGAGAGGGATCTGGAGGGCCGTGGTAAAGCCGGTGCACCTGAGGATGGAGGAGGAGCCAAAAAGAAGGAGGAAGGGGCTGTCACTGGGTCATGAGTGGGGCTGGCGTCTGGGTCGAAAGCCACCACCGTCATGGGTGAACCACATGACACCAGCACCCACATGAGAAATTCCTGGAATGTCCCCTGAGGACCATCCCTGGGGGATTACAGAAGTTTAAGGGGGACCTGGTTCACTTATGTATTTTGTCTGGTCCTTATGCATCCTGTGGGAGATTAGAGCTGCAGGCAAAGAGCATTGATTTTCGCATGATCAATTATACACTGTTTCCCAAACTAAGCTCAGCACTCCCTTAGATGTCCCAGGTGTAGCCTAAACAACCTGGCATGGATGCAGAGGGACGCTGTGGAGCCGTGTTAATGTTTATGGCCTATTGCAGGTAGACCCTGCTGCCGTCCTCACTGGACCCCCTGCAATTTGTTTACTGCCTCAACCGCTCAAGAACCTCTGTTTCATGTTTTTAGTTTGTTCCGTTGACTGTGTTTGTTCCGTTGACCTGTGTCTTGTTATGTTTCATTTAGTTCTGCATACATACTGGCTCATGTCTTTGCGTTACGGTCGGTCTTTGTTTTGTAATGTTGTGTATTTCATGTTCCTGCCTGTCTCATGCCTGTTTCATGGAATATATTTGGATTAAAATTGTTTATATTTTGTAATCTTGTTCACACTTGTTCTTGTAGACATGTTTCCTTACATTTACAAAGCGCACTTTCTAGGTTTATTCTGTTCAAATTTGTTATTATTACTGTTAACATCGATGATCTGAATTGCAAAGATTATTTCATCCAATTTTCATGTTTACGTGTGTTGCACTACATATAAACATTTTTATTTGCTTATGTGAAAAATACAGATGCTTTTATCTGAAGCAACTTACAAAGTGAGGAAAATAAGTGACATATCACAAGGAGGTAATTACCTTTAAGATAATTAATTACCTAGCTGCAATTTTTCCAAGAGTAGGCCTATAGCAATTCATTGTTGTATTTCATTTCTGATAGAGGTGAAATCCGTTGGAAGAGAGGAGTTTTTTTTTAACTTATACTCTTTGTATGTTTGCTATTCACTTATGTTGTGAAACCACAATAGCTAATTTTTTCTGGTCAGTGGGGCGAGATGTAATTATTTAAAAGCTGCAATGACCAAATATGCATTCTTATTATCAGGGGTCTGCTCAATAAATTTATTGGCATGGGAACTTGTGTGAAATGGAGTGTCACTTTTATCTACCCAGATACGATAATGGTGATGAGGGTTTTCGTGTTGGGGGATACATAAAACTTGTGTAGTCAGGTTTAGAGTGAGAGAAAAAGAAGATACTAGCACTAGAAAGCCCACTCTGTGACTTTGGATCTAGAAGACAAGCTTATGCTGTCAGTATCACATGATCTCATTAATGTAAGCCAGGCAGTTGCTGGGGTAGATCTGCTTCTCTTTTCAGCTACATTTAAAAAGCTGATTAAGGTAATTTCCCATGTTGTTGAAAAACTGAGCCCAGCCTCTCCATTGTAAACTCCAATTTATCTCTGCCCTTACTGAAGCCAGTTAGAATCCATATTCTGCCTGTATTTTTACTCCCACTGTGAGTAGTTTTCCCCCTATTGTTTGGCTTCAGGATCATGGATATAGGGCGTTAAGTGACCTTTAGCAAGCTCCCTGTCCCCCGGTGAAGCATAGTCTCTAAAGGCTCCATCCCTGTCTTCTAGAGCACTTAAAGTTACATCTAACCTAGTAGGCAGGGGGTACAGTGAGCTGAGGCAAACCACTGATCTTTCCCTGAGGGCTACCAAGGGTAGAGACAGGCCCTTTTTAATGGATGTCCCACTTGAGCCTTCTGGCCTCTTTGGCAACACAAGCGGAGGCAGTTCAGTGGTTCTTCCCTCGTCGCTCGCTATCTTTTGGGACTTTTAGGCAGGAACAGCTCCAACCATGTAGGCGGAAACAGTCCCAACCATGTCCTGACTATCCTTAGTCAGGACCTCAGAGGGTAGCCCCGTCTGGGGGGCAATGGGCTCCAGGGCCCTCTGGAGGCCAAACAGATAACCCTGCTATCTCTGGTGTTTCAGGGTGCAGATCTGAGGACTGGTTTGTCACAACAGATCTAAAAGATCCATATTTCCATATCCCATCATCTTTTATTTGCTTTGAGGGACAAAGCCTACCAGTATCGAGTGCTTCCTGTCGGCCTAGCACGCTCACCCCATACGTTCACAGTTGTGGATGCAGCCCTGGCTCCTCTGTGATATCAGGGCATCCGTATATTCAATTATATAGACAACTGACTGACCCTAGCTCCTTCAGAGCAGGTTGCAGTTTGACATCGAGATGTCTTTCTAGATCATATAAAACGGTTGGGGTTCAACGGTTGGGGAAAAGTTTGATTTTTCCAGCGCAGAGAACAACTTATCTGGGTGTGATTTAGGATTTGATAATGATGTGGGAACAATTATCCCGTACTCGAGTAGACTCGATCCTAAGTTCAGTCAGGAGAGTGAGAGAAGGCCAGTCATATACTATAAAGCAGTTCTGGAAATTGCTAAGCCTCATGGCAGCCGCTTCCAGTGTCATTCCATTCGGTCTGCTGCATATGAGGCCCTTAAAGTGGTGGCTCAAAACCAAGGGGATTTCCCTGAGGGGAAATCCTTTCTGCCAGATCAAAGTCACATGGCAGGACCTTTGTGCTTTGGACACATGGAAAAATCCTTGGAGATCACTGTTGCTGTGTCGCATTAGCATCTGATGCTACCGGCTGGGGGGCAGTCATGACATGTGGCCCGAGGCTACATCTGTATGCCTTTCCCCCGATCGCTCTGCTCCCGGGAGTTCTGGAAAAGATACGCCAAGACGCAGCATCTGTGCCTCTAGTAGCTCAATGCTCGCCCACTCAAGTATGGTTCTCAGATCTAATAGACCTATTGGACGGTTCTCCATAGAAGATTCCCATCAGGAGGGACCTTCTTTCACAGGTGGCGGGTGCCATTTTACACTCCCATCCAAAGCTGTGGAAATTTTGCAATCCAGAGCTCCCTATATGAGGAAACTTTATGCCCTGAAGTGGAAACCTTGAAGGTTTATGTGGCATCTATTTCTGCATACCACACTTCATTAAGTGGATGTCCTATAGGTGGATGTCCTATCCTATAATATATAATTCTTTTGTAAATGCAAATATACTACAGCTTAATAAAAAAAAACAACATTCTTTAAAAAAGCACACAGGTTTTTATTGCATATCAATTTCATGTATAAATTCTTCATAACATTGGATTATTACATTTGGTATACATATCTAGTCTACAGACATAACATCAGAATCATGTCTTTTCAATGAAATTGCTCTAAAGTACATCTTCAGAAATCACAAGCATCAAAAAGAACATTAGAAATTCAGTATAATTCTACAATCCTTTAATTTTGATATTATTTCTCACTCACAAGCATATTGTTCAGTTCAATAATCACCTGCCAATAGTAAGGCAGTCGATTTTAAACGCTACTAACCTAACCACATGTACATTAAGTGCATCTACAAATTAATTTTTATTAGTTTGATTTTTTTAATACACATTTCACAAATAGACAACTTTATGACCTCTAAAACACAAGTCATGCACAATATTTTTTAATTAAACAGAAGCAAGGTATAGTTCAGATCCAACTGAAACAAGCACCAACTTTTTAAAATCCATGTTTGAATTTTACACATCTCCTTTTGGAATACTATACTTTTTTGTAAAGAAAAAACGATCTTTTTGTTTTCATGATACATTTGTTTATAATGTAACAGTGGGCTATAAACAAAATCAGTAATTCCATTACCAGCTTCAAAGCATAGCAAGTACAGTAATATGTGGCTTGACCTTCTCATACTCCTAAGTCGATTACATTTAATGCTTTAATAAAGACTGTTATTCAATGTTCTATGCAATAATAGTGGTGGCCGAATGAAACAGGTTAAGACAACAAAAAGCACTACCTTGTGTTGATTGAAATATTACTTATTGTAATTTTATCCACTACATGATCAAACAAATTCCATGTGTTTCCATGTGGGCCAGTGAAAGTATATTTTGTGGTTTGTTTGTGGTAACAATATTCTTCATGTATACAACTGGTAAGTTCTTCTGACAAAGCGCAAATAATTATCTGTTTTAATTTTGCATTGTTTTTGACCCGTTAAATAAAGTGCTTGTTAAAAAACAGCCTTTCTTAGAAAACTACATTGAACCAGTAATAAGATAAGAGCTCAGTAAAGGATAGTAACAACTCAGTAGATTTAAGTATGTATTAAGGGTGATAACAGTGCACTCTAAGGGTGGTTTAACATGATATAACATTCTCTAGGTGGTAAAGAGTCTTAATAAAAGAAAACAAAACAGAAAAGGTTTGTGACGTGAGTTATATTACAGGTTAAATATCCTGACCCAAAAATACATTCAAAAAAGGTTCCTTTCTTAAGGATGATTGAAGTGAAGTATTTGATCTATTTTACAAATTTATTTCATTTTCAGTTCATTTTCTGGCTTCACAGTTCAGAGCTGGATGAGTTCTCCCTTGTGAATGAATGGATTAGGGCATCTGTTAGAAACCTCAACATGGATGTTAAATGACGCCGTTTCCCTATCCCTTGTGTAATTTTGTGACACTAACAATATAAAGCATTTTAATTTTGTAGTTAATTTTTAATTTTGCTTTAACATTTGAACCACACAGTTCAAAACCAGAGGTCCTTGTTAATGCACTGCATTTTACATGTTTAATGTTTAAGGATATTTGACTGCGAGTAAAATGTGTAAAAGGTCAACACATAATGCCCTAAATAAAATAACCTAAAGTTTTAATCAAAATATCAGCCATTTTTACTATGCTATATTTTGTAAAACGTTAGGCAGGCTGATGTCAAGATGATGTACTCATAAATGTAATTCATTAATGTATTAATAATGTAATGTAGATTTTGGCAAAGTCTATACCCACAGAACAAAAAAAATTACAATCTCCATGACATTACAGCAATTTTCATTCCATCAAAACAATGGGTAAAAGATCTTTCTGAAACACTTCTTTCTATATTTAAAAACAATAAATAAAGGACAAACACTCATTAATTAAGTAGGCAACAACATAAGAATAACTACTATCAATGAAGACAACCACTTATGAAATAAATGATTGTCTGAGAAAAGGGACTTATTTGGCACACAACACTCTGCTACTAAATGTTAACTTATTTTGTACATCATACATCAATATTGTACAAATTTGGTCCTTCACTAAAGAATTACATGTAGGCACAGATGTGCTTAAAAAGAAACAATACTGCTTACTGTTAGGAAACAAACACATACATAAAACGATATTACTATATTAAAGAAGGAGTAAAGATAATCTAATTGCCCACACTTGAGAATAATTTACCTTAAAACACCTTTCTGGCCTGTATACAGCTAAAATACCAACTATAATGACAATTATAATTACAATGATGCTATACATCTTATTAATTTGACAGGACAAAATGTGGGTTAATAAAACAAATCACAAAAGTTTGTAATTTCCAGCATAGACAATGATTTTACTATGACTTTTTAAACAGCAATCATTTTCAGTGATAAGTTAACATGCTAGTTATGGACCACAACATATTTGCTTAGATTGATGTCTACATTTTATGGAAGTCTACAATTTGAGCTGTAGGTTACTAAAAGAAACCTTTATAAGGTGTTACAGTAAATCACTCACAAGAGCAACATGAAAATGGAATAAAAATATATGTTTCTTATTAAAGAAACACAATAACTACCCTGCCAAGCCCAGGAACAAAATATAAAATATAACAGCTTTTAAAACAGTCTGTGCACATAATTAAAAAGAGGTGTAGGATGAAGGATTTTAAAGTCATTCAAATTCAATGACCTCTATTGATTGGCCTGCTGAGCATGAATCTATAGTGGCTATCGTGGCTATCATTGGTGGGGACTAAGAATTATTCTTATCAACAAAAACCTTGCACGCCTGCAAATAATAGATAGGTGCATAGGAGAGATCAAAAGAAAAGTCCGCACAATTCTGCAAGATACATAAATGTCTTCATAAAGTTTTTGTCCTATGACCAACATCAGTAATACAAATACTTGAATCAAACATTGCTCAAGCTTTAACATCAGCATCAAGCTTTAACATCCTTTCTGGACAGATGATCTTTACAGGAACAACAGGGAAAAAAGAGGTTCCAGGGCCTCAAAGGAATTATCAACAGCCATGGACCAGGAGCTAATCAAAGAGACAGTGATTAATATGAGATAATGAAGTTCTAGGACAAACTTTATGTTGGCTTGAAAAAGCGTGTCCTGAAAAGTGGCCTAACATAAATGTAACTAGTTTAACATGTTTTAGTATATTTTAAATTTTTTAACAAAATCTAGCATTATTTTAGCATGTTTTACTATTATGTGGCATGATGCTAGCACATTTATCATCAGCTAGCATGATGCTATAGCATTTTAGCATAACGTGTTCATGTTTTTTGCAGGATACTAACATGTATTTATGTAATATAATTGTTTTCTATGAAATTGATGATCAGATGTGGCACAGAATAATTCCCTTTTATCTCTCTTAAAATCACTATGTTGATTGTTTCATTTAAGCCATTTGTTTAGAAAGTACCATCAAATATGAGGGATTCAAACCTATGGGATTACTGTTATTGCTTGTGATTGGTTATGATGGGTCTAATTATTGCATTGATTTGTCATTGTTGATTAATAATTAAACTGTTTAATTTAAGTATTGGTATATGCTTGATGATAGTTATAGGACTGAAATGTAAATATAAATTGTGAAGATTTTCTATTGATTTTGGACTGCTGTTGAATAAAAAAATCTCTCACCTATGACTAGTTATCATGTTTATTTCTCTCAACAATATAATCTGCTACCTTTACATGTTTTACTTCTTACAAACATAGTGCTGGTTTATCTACTGTGGCATTGCTGGTCTTCACAAGCTTGTTCTTCCTGTTGGTATCTTCCCCTTTTTTCTTCCTTTAACAATTCTGATTTCTCTGTTGTCTTAGATGTTGTTGAGGGGGTGAAAGGAGCTTGATTTTGATGAGCCTCCTCCCATGCTGAGCCAAGCATCCAGTGAGTTCTGTGAGGATGTGTGCAGGTTGTTCTCAGACAGAGACAGCATCATTGCAAGAGCCTGATAAAAAAAGATTGTTAAAAAAGTGTCAGTGTTAACTCTAAATATTTTTCATCATTGTTTTGTGTATTTCAAAAGTATAAATTTAAATAATTACCTACTAAAAATAAATACTAATAAAAATGATCACATACAACTTTAGAAGACTTGGAATGTCTGGAGCACATTTTAAAAACAAGTCTGGAACAACATGAGGGTAATTTTCATTTAAGAGTCAACTATTTTATTGTTTTAATAACAATGACAGCCTTTCATGCATACATAATTAGTTTTATAAGCAGACACTTTGCTTTCAATAAACAGTGTTTAAATGAATATTTCATTAAATATGTCACTATTTACTTACTCCTATGTGTTAATAATTCACCATAATTCACCACCTAATAATTCACCCAAAAATGTTCTCGTCATTAACTCACTTCCATGTAGTTTTAACCCTGTATTATCTTCACTCTTCTTTGAAACACCCCAACAATTATGTTTAATGACTGAGCCTCTTTATCATACAATGAATTAACCCAAATGTTTTGTCAGATGTTGTTTGCTCATAATCTCTCCCTTGAACTACTTTTAAGTTGCTTCTTGATTCATGTTTGTATGGTTGGTTTGGTTGTTTCTTGGTTCATGGTGTTTCAATATAAATCACCATTCATCTTTATTGTGTGGCAAAAGCAAATATTTTGCCTGTTTTTGTTTCATAGATGAAACTTAATATAAGACATGTATTAAGCGCACACATGATCACACATGTAAGACATATACCAATTGCACCTTTCGCTTGAGACCACAGGACAATTTATAGTTTTATATACAATATGATCAGTTATATGATTTATTAATATGATATGATTTATATACAATATGTATATATGAGGCAATGATACAGAACATTATTTGTGTTTATAGTGTTAATATATTTCTCAATAATTTTACCAATGAATAGTTTGGAAAACCCAATTAAAATATATTAGGTGTTGCATGTAGTTATATATTTGTCTTGTGTAGACTATAGCTTGAGTTTTGTCCTCTGAATGACCTGATGACCTGATTTATTTACTTGAAGTCCCCCTGAGATTTAAGCAACATTAAGCTACATTTATTAACTTTAATAGTGACAATGCCTGGTCAAAAAAGTCAAAAAAATGTTTTATATTTTGTTGGACCATTTTTAGCTTTAATTGTAGTATGCATTTCTATAGATAGCATTGTGCTAAGTAGAAGCTACAGTATACATCAGCATCAATTAATTTTTCTTAGTCAAAACATATTCACTTCAATGGTCATTTTACTGTAAAACCTGTTAATAAAAGTTAATTTAACTTAAATTGTTCAATCTCATGCCCTGGTTCTCTGACAAAGATACAAGACACATGGCTCCTCCCATGATCTCAGGAGTATCCGGGAAACTCAAAAAATTTCAAAAGGATGGTTGTAAAACAAACACCAGTTTAAACAAAAAACATGGTCTTTCCCTGATCTATGTAAACATGGGATGGCCTGTACTCAAAGTGCTCAAAACCCTTGGGGGCTCAAAACCAGGTCTCTCAGTCCAGTGATAGTATATATATGGCTTATGGCACAGGCCTGCCATGACAAAATGAGGCCTACCATAGGAAGTGAGACGAAGGCTCAACCCCTTCTAACTGCTAGCCGAAGGTAACTTGTCAGTAATGAGACCTACCAACTGACCTAGTAAGGCCTACCAACTGAACCCTGGGGCAGTAACACAACCCTTATTGGTCCTGTGATTGTAACAATAAGCTGATAAGTGCTTGCTGAACCATGAGAGTAGGCAAATATTTTAATCATATTTTAATCATACTCCATAACTTTGATTATTAAATAACCAAAACATCTTAGGTTATGTATGTCACCCTGGTTCCCTAAAGGAAACACTATGGGAACACCTCCAGCATTTATAGGCTCTGAATCACATGTCAAATCATTAAATTGGGGGGCGATACATCACAGGCAGGTGACGTTACAACCAGGAAGCTATAAAAGCATGTGCGTTTATCACACCGGAAGTATGGCTATAGACACAGCGTCTCGTTCCTTTTAGGAAAACAGGTTTACCTGTACATAACCTGAGATGTTCCCTTTCAGGAACCCGAGCTGTGTTGAAACTCTACGGGAATAAGATGCCCACTATCCCATGGTACGCTTGTTCCTAAAAGCAGACAAAGAGTTGATCATTGTTTAAAGCCGTTGTGCCCTGAATAACCAAAAAAAGTGGCAGGGTTAACAGCCTGATCTCCAGAGCATACTGCAAGCACACCCCTTAGGGAGGGGGAACGGGTCACAACACTCCTATGTGTCCCAAGAGGAGAAGCTAGCACACGTCTGGGCTGTTCCACCACTATCCACACAGAGATAGTGATCATGATGTAGGAGGAACCGCTGATGGTCCTACTAAGCTCAAACATCCTTAGATGTGAGGTTTTCACCCTTATAAACTCTCTCTTAGCAGGTCTGCTTGACATGCCTGCAACACACCAAAGGTGTGTAGGCAAGCTCCTGCCTGACTTGCAGTCGTGACCTCTGCTCATTAAGTCTGAGCAGAGGGCAGGGGTGAAGCCTTCAGTGACGATGCCTCAACAAGGGACAGATTGCAACCCAACCTCTGTTCAACCCAGGGCATAGTCTTATACACAAGCTCGCTCAGCCCCATCACATTGATTATAATAAGTAGCATCCCATGGGGGTGTTTCCATAGCATTTTGGCGTAGCTCGAGTTCCTGAAAGGGAATACTAACTGTACACTTAAAAAGTGTAAATTAAGGAAAAAATAAGGAAAAAAGCCTCAGTTATTATGAAGGGAAAAGGGATTTGCCCTTTCAATTCTGATCTGTGATCCTTACAGCAGATAGTTCAAGTGTTGCAAGATGATGGGCATGAGGGAAATTCCTTTTCTGTCACTCATTCAATGTTATGTTTAGGATGTGATGCGTAAGGATCCCTGTATTAAATGGAACAACTGTGTTGTGAGGTATGCAGAGCAGAAGCAGAGTTTGCCTCAAGGAAACACTCCAGTGTGTAGACAAAGATGCCTCCTAGTGGCAGAGAGGTGAGATGGTCGAGATGATGGGTGCCCACTGGGTGCCTGTTGACCAACACTGGAAAAGGGTTTAACTCAATAACCTCCTTGGGTCCTCTCTTTGGCAGGTGCACCAGGACAAAAAGACACAATTTTAGGTTGTACAGCTGCCTAGCAGAAGGGGCTGTGACATGCGCTGTGAATGTCTCTCAGAGCTTACAAGAATATGCTTGTCCTGAACTAAGGGCTGAAACCTCTTAAGGGCAAGCAAGCTTGCTCCAATCCAGCTGTGAAGCATCTGTTATAACCACAATGTGCCTCAAGACCTGCTTCATCAGGACATGGGCCCAAAGGAAGAACAGGTTTAACCATAGGTTTAACCATCCATGTGCCCCAACACTCGGATGTGATAACCACATACCGCACATACTGAGTCAGTGCCATGCTTTCCTTGGGATTGGATAAACCACTGTCTAGTAAGTTTATATGAAATAAACAGTTTGAGTAAAATGACAGAAATTAAAGTGGATGAGCATTGTAAACTTAAAATCACAAATTTGTGAATGGCACAGAAAAATAGAGGTAAATGAATACAATCTTACTTAACTTAGTACTTAATTGTTTGAGTGATTACAACCTATTTTGTTTCTTTATGTTAAAAAGAAATTTTGTTTCTTTATGTTCTTTACGTACTCCCTTTACTTTTATTTTAAAATGATAGGCTGCTAAATATTTGTAAATCGTGACTTTTTTGCCAGGCAGTGTATTTGGTTGTTTCTCTATTATAATAATTTAGTATTACATTCTAATTAATTTTTTATTACATCTGACATTCCAGTTGTTTAAAAAGCAGTGATAATTGTGACTTTTTTTGTCAGACAGTGTATTTCGGTTGTTTTCTCTATTATAATAAATTTTTGTTACATTCATTTAAAATGTTTGATATTTCAATTGTTCAATAAGCAGTGATCTCACAAGAATTCTTTAATTCCTGAATGATTTGGAAACCCTGAACTATTAAAATAATTAAAAAAAACAGCAACGTGTCCATATTGAAAATACATGCTATTTAACATATGTCCTGCTCTTGAGTAATAATATAGACATTACATGGAATCGAAAAAGCTCTTTGAAGCAGGTATAGTCACATACCTGGGTTTTAGCCTGCCTGAATAGTGTTTCTTTCAGTGTCTCCGACTCTACTGAAGTATTAAAAATCTTCTTAATATCATATGGTGCCTCGCCAGCCTTACGGAATTCCAGGCCTTTGGGGAAACCAGGCAGAGGTTCTAGATCTAATAGGCCTGCATCCTCCTCAATACACCTGTGCCAGGAAAGGGAGGGTTTGGGGCCAGAGGTATGGACAAAGGGGGGAACCCTCAGTTAGCCGAACCACAACTAGAATGTAAATATTGATACTGGCTGCATTTGAAGAGCATGCAGTGGATGAGATGGTAAAGGAACTATGGAAAATGTATAGCAGTTCTCACACAAATGTAGGCAAAAACACATGGACACAGCATGTGGTAACAGGGTGAGGGACCCCTGCTTTGTTCAGGCAAAATGCAAATCTTTTCTGCTGTTTTCAAAAAAGCTTCAAATAGTTTTTTTTAAATGGAAAATAACAGAATATTGATTGTGAAAGTATCTAGATGCTTTCTATTTTTATCTTTATGACATTATAGATTATATATTTTATATCTAAATGATAGTGAGTGACAGTGAGTGTTCTCAGCTTTTGAATATAAGAGTGAATGTAAGAATGCAACAGAATCAATCACATAATCCCATGCAGTTAAATAGCATAATAAAGTGTGTATAATGACAGTTTAACATTCCAACAAATCAAGGTTTGCTAAATTTATGAACAAATGACTAGTTAATCAGTTGTGTTTTGATTAGTTAATATCAGTAAAATGACAGACAATAAAGACATTACAGAAGTGGTGAACAAAAGGGGAAAAATGTCTACTTTTTACATCTTTTTTGACAGCATCCCAACTGAAAAGAAGCCTCATAAGTGAATACTTTAAAATAGGAAAACCTGCGCTTCATGATGAGGATGGTAAAGAGATGTCATGATGTCTGTAAAACTGTCATTGTACTGAGGTAAGGGATATGTAAGCACCCTTGCACAATGATTGGTTCCCGAACACGGTTAGACAAATCATTCAGAGGGCTCCAAGCTCAGAATGTGCCCAATTGCTTGGGAATTTCATAAGAATAATTGCCAAATATTTAGCTTGTTTTCATCAGATGGGTAAATCCTGGTGGCAGTAGAAAAGGAGCAGTCTTGCGAAGTTTAAAATTTTAAGATATTAATTATAAATTATTTGGAGATTAATGCAGAGCACTATGTTCTTTTTCTTTTTCTATGTTTCTTTATCTTAATGTACTAGAATGCTTTTGGCAAAGAAATGCTGCAATGATGATGATGGAATAGAGCTCAAACAAAGCTGGGGATGCTGGGGAAAGAGACTTATCAAAGGTAAGTTATAATGTTATAATTTTTAATGTATAACTTTGTTTTTCAAAGTTATAATGCTGCCTAGGTAGGAATCCTACTAGCTTTTAGAGGAGACCTATTGGATCTGATAATGATAAATGCGAGTTTCTTTTTGAGGGAATCTGACACTGCCTCAGGCTCAATACTATGGGAAACGTGCTTCAGGCGAGCACAAGTTTTGCAGACCTGTTTAAAAACCTGGACCAAATGGGATGGTGGTGGGATTAGAACCAGATGTTGCTTAGGTGCTTCACTGAGACATAGATGTCGCCCTCTGCTTCTTTCGATGGCTGCTTTTGTGTTTAGCAGAGAGGTGGTTCAACCTATACAAGAGTCAGGGCAGGAATATGGCCTTTGATACTGTGTGGCTAAGAAGCAATTGGAAATGTTCAGGGAGTTCCTTCGCCACCAAGTCAGATGTCCCCAATGTCAGGTGGTCCATCCACCTCTTCTTTTGTTAAATCTTTTGCTGCCTACAGGCAGCAACAAAAGGGCAGTGTGTCAGCTTGAGCTCTCCCACAAAGACCTTAGGGGACTAGCCAGGCACATGCTTCAAGAGGAGGACTGTGCCGCTTTGCCACATCTCAATGCATGCACAACCTTTCTTCAGACTTGAATTTGATTATGTATTTTGTAGGCACCTTTTAAAGGTCCGTTCCCTGTCTCAGGGCACCAAGTTACATATGTAACATGACATCTGTGGGTATACTTAGGGTAGCTACATTTATTCATTTTTTAAAATGAATACTCTAAGAATTTCCAATTAATACTTCTATTCAAAATGACAAATAATGTCCACTTTTTAATATATTTATTTTGAATGTATTTAATAAATTCTATCTTGCAATTAAATTGGATGATTTATATATTTTGCTCATCAAATAAACAAATAACTGACCTGCGTGTGTGTTCATAGGACATAGGAAGCAGGGGCACTTCCTCATCATCCTGCTCTATAGTGGTGGGAGAAGCAGTTCCGTCTTGTGACTTTTCTGTCAATGAACCTTCCTCATCTTCATCATCACCTTCTATTTCCTCTTCTTCCTCCAGTTTGGAGGTTGCATGAGAGTGAGTCTGAGGATGCTCCTCTTGTGACTGTTCTGTTCTGTAGTGACAATAATGTTGAATTTCCATTAATATCCATGCAAATTTGTGGCAAATGCTCTATCATATTTGATATTTCCTGCAGATTATCAACATTTGATTAACATCAGTATGTCAACATTCAATAAATTAAAATTTTCAAGTTAAAATGTATAATCTAAAATTAAGAACATTGTACAAAACATTAATTATTAGAAATACATATATAAACAAATAACAAAATACATATATAATGCTAAAAATGATTGGAAATTGTTATTATATTGGTTATAGGATGTAGAACTCAAACTAAGACCTTTTAGGAAATGGTATATAGAATATGCACTCATATAAATCTGACAACAAACTATCCTTCCACAAAATTGGATAAAAAAATAAGATATTTACCAAAATATGCTTTTGGTGTCTGTCATTGTGGATTAGGCAGTAAAAAAAATTCACTCTGAAGAGAAAGACTGTGACACACAGGAAACAGCAGCAGTGCACCCATAGACCTGTGCTCTGTTGTAGTCTAAGTGAAGTTTGCATTAATTGCCAATAAAGGGCCAATGTTCTTCGATGTATGGCACAAATAAGCTCTCTCTTATTCCCAGCCTCATTCTAAGGGTAAGCTAAAGAAAATGATTCTATGGGGAAATGTTGCAGCTGCTAATTTGAACTGAAAATTAAGCCTTTCATATGCACAGCAGTGAAAGCAGTACCACTCTCTTCCACTAGATAGCAATTTAGCTACCTGACAGCTGTTTTTGCAGTTTGTTGCCATAGCTTCAAAACATCACCTGAGCATGCATGTGTATCCTTGCATACTGTGTGTGTTTGTGTGTGCTCTTACCTTTTTTCTGAGGAGCTGCAGGCCTGGCTCAGCTCACTATTTGAAATGAAGTTTCTAATTTCTGAAAAGTATGAGTCTTCCTTCTCTTCCAAAAGTGCATGATTGTCAGACTCAGAGTTCGGTGAGGACATAATTGTTTTTCCAAAATTCGACAGAATCCCAGACTGCTGACTCACTACAATAATAAATACATACAAATAATTTGTTAATTTAATAGTTTTTGTAGTGGCAACATAAAATCATATTTAAATTATCCGTTGAGAAATGCGCTATTCGCAGTCACCCACAATTAAATTAGTCTAAAATGTTATTGCTCAGACAAGAGGGGTACAAATATTTATAATATAAAAAATTATACATTTTACCTGGAATATTTTCATGTTCATGTTTCTTTAAGTGGCGGTCCAGGTTGGTCTGTTGACCAAAGCAGCGATTGCAAAGGTGACACTTAAATGGTTTTTCCTTGTTGTGAATGTTACGAACATGTCGTTGTAAGTTGGAGGAAATGCTGAATGATCGATCACAGTATTTACACCTGTGTGAAGGGAAAAAGGGAAGGGAAATTAGACTTTAACCCTAGTGTGATCTTAGAATTCTGTATACGTATTGTCCTTAGGGTGAAAAATGACCTGCCTTCACTAAACCTCTAAAATAAGCAACTAAATTTCAATCATTAAATCTATTTTGCATGAAGAAACAACCTTATCATTCATCACAAACTCTGTAAATGTCTAGGTTTTAAAATGGTTATGGGTCTTTTTTGACCCTTAAGACCACACAAGGGTTAAATAAACATAAAGGTAGACACAATGACTGAAACATAGAAACTGACATTTCCGGGTGTCATATGTGCCCTAGTAGGATGTCGCAAATTTCAAAATGGAGATCAATGGAAAGAGGAGACCATACGCTTTAAAGTAATGTCCTTGACATTGTCCTTGAAAATGAAGCCATACGTTGTTCATCTACCCTCTTTTTCAAATTGAAAACCTGAGAAAATTGCATTTAAGGTTTTTTGCCCGCTCTTTGTTTATATCTTAAAAAAATCAATTCTATTTAAATGTATAAACATTTATTTTTATAGCTCAATTTGACCAAAACCAAAACTTGCAAAAGACGCTGAGTGGGTTTAAATGAATGATTTAAGGTGTTCTGTAAATTTTGTGCAGTGGCTCTGTTTGAGAGAGAGCCTTCAGCTTAACCATGCTCTTAAACGTGTGAAATCATTCCAATAGGGGGCTTTTACATACGTAACCCGAGACATTCTCTTTCAGGATCTTGAGCTGTGTCTAAATGGGAACAAGATGCCAACTCTTTTTCTTGCCCTGTGTGAAAGAGCACAGCTAAGGCAAAGGACCAATGAGTCATGAATGGCTTGAACGAGAGACAATAGGACCTCACAAAGGTCACGGGAGTATCATGGGAATATCTTGTAGTGCTACGGGTGTCCTGGACGCCACACCTTATGTCGAGTGAGCCTTGGTTCCCTGAGTAGGGAAAGACCAGAGGACTAAGTAGGTGTGGATAGACCCACAATCCACCACAGGGAGCTCTGTGAATGTATGTGTCCAGTGCTTACAGTAATCAGAAATCTTTCCAATAGGCGCAAGAAAGGCGCATAGAGAGCCTCTAACAATACAGTCAGGTCCAACAGGGGGACATGTAATCGTACTATGGCCTACCCTCAGTGCACCATGGAGGAAATGTGTATTCCTTCTGTAAACAGGTTCTGCAGCTCTAAGTGAAGGAGCATGATGGCCAGGGAGCATGATGGCTGCGCCGAGTGTGGTGCAGCACAGAGAGCACAAATGTTCTTCCAGAACTCTTGCAGTGCTGCATGAGTTGCATGAAGCCCTGCAACTCATATTTTGAGTTTTTGTTGGGCGCAGCTGCCTCAAGAGCTGACTGAGCGTGTTTCGCTCTTCAACAAACAATGCATAAACTGTTTGTATCCCAATATCTGATTGTACTTCTATCGCGGGTGAGAAGGAACACACAGTCTAAAAAGCTGAATGTTATGCTCTATCCCCTTTTTCTTATGTTTTGCTTTTGGCATCTTTAACTCTATGACAAAACAACATAGGAAAATCAGACAAACAATTCACACAGAGCGCTTCGCTGAATAACAGAAGCTACCAGTTTGCTCCGCACATGTGCCTTTATACTTCCTGGTCGTGACGTCACCCTGTCTGTGATTTATTGCCCCCCATTCGACTGATTTCACAAATGATTCAGAGCATGGTTATGCTGAAGGTGTTCCCATACCATTTCGACGCAGCTTGAGTTCCTGAAAGGGAACCAAGGTTTTAAAGGACGTTCTCATGAACCAGTTTGATATATAATTGTCTGCAGTATTGTGTTCTTCAGAGGAAGCTTGAACATGGAGACATATGCAACTAAGATTGCTCAATAAACTCTATTGCTTCTGCTCTTTCATTAGTCAACTTCTTGTCTGACAGAAGACAGAAGACTCATTTTGGGTATTTTTACATATCAGATAAGACTTGCTGTTAACAGGGTTTGGGTATTGACAAGTTGTTCTGTTAAGGGAAGAACGTCTCGAGTTATGTATGTAACCCTGGTTCCCTGAAGGGAACGAGATGCTGCGTCCAAACGCTATGGGAACGGCACCAATGTTTATGTGTGTCGAATCACTGATCACGAGGCGTGATGTCACAGACGGAGTGACGTCATGACCAGGAAGCTATAAAGGCACGTGCGTTGCGGTGCTCGGGTTAGCGTCGCCCCTGAAAGAAGCGAGCGCAGACAGGAGATGCCTGAGGTATGGATCGAGACGCAGCATTTCATTCCCTTCAGGGAACCAGGGTTACATACGTTACCGCAGATGTTCCCTTTCAGGAACTTGAGCTGCATCGAAACGCTATGGGAATGAAATGCCAACTCCACCATAGTGAAGGGACCCTTGCCCTATGTCAAGTCCAACTTAGGGAGTCAGGACAGAGGTAGTAGTAGAGACCTGAAGATCAAGGCCATAAAATCTGATGAGGGTCAAGGGAGTGGACCATCTGACAGGTCGATGTATGCAATCATCGCTGTGTTGTTTGTGCGGACCAATACGCAGTGGTCTCTCAGGTTTGGGAGGTTTAAAGCCCGAACCACATGAAGCATTTCCAGGCAATTTATGTGCCAAGTAAAATTCTTCTTCGGCGGTCGTCCTCAGGGGCAGACATGTTTTTCTCTCCCTTCCCCGTGACCTTTCCTGCTTTGCTTCTTTAGTTTTGTCTTATGTCTACTACATCCACTTGAGAGACTCTCTCTGCTCTGGACTGCTATTCAAATAAAATCATGGATTTGATCAACTGGTCTCTCAATGCAATTGACACCATCTTCTCGAAGAGAAGCCTGGGTTCGGGGGAACCTGATTGTCCCTGCTGAAACATTCGCAGTGGGGTATACGATGGACACATGGGAGAAGTTGCGTAGATCAGAGGTTTTGTTGTCCTAACAGCTTTTCCTGGCTCAACAAATGGTGCTAGGACAGACCTGGTGCCCCCATCTCACCTCTGACTAAGTGCAAATGGGGACGTTCTGCAAGAGCTCCCCCAACTTCAAAGCACACCATTCAGGAAACCTGAGATCTGGGGTGAGGGGACCATTTGCAAGAGAGCCAGATGTTACCAAGTCCTCAGTGAAAGCCTTCACATCCTAAGTCATATCTGAAGTTGAGCTGTTCTAAGTGTATATATATATATATATATATCTGTATTTTCTGTATCTGTATTTGTTTCTCCTCAACCTGCACACCTTGAGATTGGATAACCAAAGGCCGGGGGTGGGGCACCCCATAGGTTAAGAACGGCTGTTATCCATATCGTTTTTGCCCAGAGAGGGCCCAGAGAGGAGTCCAAGGAGTGCCCAAAGGAAGGCGCACTCTACCCAAGAGTAGCCCAGCAGAATGTCATCTCGCCGGGAGATGGCAACCGCACTCTCTGTGAAGGACTCTACCAACTCAGAGTCTGCAACTTCTCCGTGTTGCAACTCTTTGGGACAACTTTCCGGCAATTGCATTCAATGACCCTCTGCGATCTTCGC
>JBAJNP010005881.1:0-27459 GCA_036877545.1 Yasuhikotakia modesta
TGTCTGCCTATGTCTGCCTGTCTGTCTATGTCTGCCTGTCTGTCTGTCTTTTTATGTCTGCCTGTGTGTCATTATGTCGGTCTGTCTGTCTTTCATTGTGCCTGTCTGTCATTCTGTATTTCTGTCTGACTGTCTGTCATTATGTATTTTTTCATTATTCTGTCTGCATGTCTAAATTGTTCTAAAACATTTAAAAATAAATTTATAAAAGTTTCTAAACTTTTATATAAAACAATTTTAACACAGGTGGCACAAACGCGCATATATACACTATTCACACCTGTCTTTTCATTTGTCAGTCACACCTCATTAGCTTATCATTAGGCAATCATAATTTTAAAATGATTTATCAACGCATCACTGCTTCGCTAACCTGGTAAAGCTATTAAAAGATAGGCTTCTGAAGGACATTGCGCTTGATCAGGCATGCTGAAATCTTTCTGCAGTGATGACAAAAACATCCAAGTCTGTATCGCTTAAAGAATTTTAATTCATCAGCCAGATCGGTCAGAATATTGCTGATTAGCTTAGCATGTTAAGTAAATGGTTATGTTTGTCGAAGTCCATTATCCTTGCCAAACGAGTTCTGCTGGACCGGTAAGAAGTAAATTAATGGATTAAGCGAATCGAGATGTGACAAGGCCAGCCAGGGTCATATTGATGTGCAATAAATCAAATGTGAACGCATTTCATTGTTATTCCATGTTGGTTGTGCCTGATCGTCGCTTCTTGGCTCCTGTGGTCTTTTCAGATCCCCCCAATGTCAAATGACTGCATGCCGTGCCTCCAGCAAAAACAATGGCTTTCTAGGCAGCATGTCCTCTCCTTGAAATGTAATTGGATGTGTCACACTTTAAAGACATCTTCAAGAGTATAGAAATATGTTTATGAAACCCTGTTTAGGGCTACGTTTGGGTATTTCATTCAGAATTAAAAATTAAAGAAATATACATGTTCCTGTCTGCTGGCTGTCAAGGGCGGCACAGATGTCTTTCTTAAAAGTGTACAGTACTAGAAGGTAATTTAAGTACAGTCCATCACCCAATGCAGTACTGGGTGAAATTTCATGGTCGAATCAGTTGACTTTCTGAGCAGAAGGATTGAAGGGTTTGTGTTTTACATTTCAGGGCTCACAATTACAATTGTTAAAAAACCCAATTCTAATTGTTATATAATAGCCAAACAATATATTTTTTCTTTAGATTTGTAATGCCTGTTTTGTCTTAAAATAATTTTGTCACCTTAAGGCTTCTTGAAATGTTCTTGAGTCCCTCTGATTGAGAAACACCGGTTTAGAGTGACCTTTGGTTTAGACTGAGGAGAAGATTGGATTCAGTTTAAATACTGTTCTGCCGTTCTGTTCTGTTTTTTGTTAACTGGCGAGTTTTCATGTTATATCATGTCTGGATGCTGAAAACAGTTTAATACCGTTACTTATCTTTCCTTTTGTCTTCTTTGGAAACTTTTGTAGAGTATCATTGCTGTGATGGACACATGTAAATGGTCACATTAATCAGAACCCTAATTGGTTCCTTAAAAAGTTCCTGTGTGATTCCCTAAAGTAAAGTTCAGAAACTGCCAGATTTCATTCCTTTAAATGGCTATAAGGAGTCCGTTAATGACCAAACTTCGTTTTCTATGATGTATCATTTAAATAAAGTCTTCTGAGTTCTTGTTTTTCAATTCTAAAGAATGCTTAAAACTTCACAAGTGATGCAATGTATAAAAACTGGCTGAGGCAATAGTGTTTGTAATTAAAATGCCTCTAAGGGTTTGAAATAAAAATATCTTTCACCCGTGTCACAAAATATTACTGAGTTGACCTTTGTTGAAAATTCGCACCTCTGGAAAGTTGAGTTCACACTTGTTCTGTAGTTCTCTAGACGCTGTTTAATGAATTTGGATTTACACATTAAACACTTGATCCCAGTTGTACAGTAGGATAGTATGTGAATTGTGGTGTATTACGGAAGCAGCTTGTTGCAGAACCGAGACAAAATTCCCATTCGCTCTCCGGATTTCTAGTTTATAATCCCTTTTATTAAGTGTTTTTCTGACAAATGTAATCCAGTGATGATTCAGGTATAGAAGCTTTGTGACAAAAAAATTCTTGGATTTGGATATGAAGTCTGAGTATAAAAGTGCCCATTATGATGTCTAACACTTCGTTTAGGGTTTAACTCTATATACGGTACAAACGGCTATAGATGACTTCAAAATTTTAAATCTCTAGAGGATTTCTAACAAAACTGGTCACAATGACAGAGATAATCAATCAATCAGTTGTCAATTAGACCGTTCATCGTGTCTAAAAAAAACTGGGTCTTCTTTGGAAATGAGGTTATTTAAATCTTTGTGACTTTCCATCAAACAGTTTTAGTAAAAATGTTTACATTATTTTACTAAATAATATTAACATTAACACATGTTTTCTAGTAATGTTTAAAACGTCCAGTTTTTTAGACGTTGTATTGATGTTATTGCTTGTATTGAGGTTATTGATACTAATGTTACCACAAGAATGTGGTGAACTTTGATCGTTCACTGTTAGCTGAGAGGTTATTTTTGGTAGCTGAATCCATCTGCTATCCTGCCTCTCATTAGTGTTGGATTGAGAAGCATCTTATTGGACAATGCCAAGACCAATTGAACGGACTGCCACAGAGACGTTGCAACCTATTTGTTGTTCTCATAGGTCGCAAGGAGAACTCAGGCCTATTAACGCAGTCGAATTGGCGGTGCTGTTGAAATTTACCTGCTGATAGCCGGCTACACACACCATCTCTTTTGCTTTTTCAAAAAGATTAAATGAAGCGTGCAACTGGGAAATGGTGGAAAAACTGGTTCATTTCTTGAAAACGTTGTGAATTCACTTGGAGAGAGGGGCTCTGTCCCCCCCACTCCTAATGACGCCAGAGCAATATTTCCTATGTTTACCATTTCTGAAAAATAGCTAAACAAACACATCTTCCCTTCATTACCCCGCCCCTCAAAGTAACAAACATGCAGTGCATCGAAAGCAACAGCTATGATTGGCTAAAATAGTGTTATGGTGTTGTGGTGATCGGTCCATCCACTTTGTTTTTACACACAATTGAAGTATGAGTGTAACTTCTAAATCTAGTGCAAATACACAGATTACAGGTCTTACTGTAACTTGCTGTCAGTTCAGTATCTGTTTGTCAGTAGAAAAGTGAGTAAGAATAGAGCTTTGGTTGTGTTTCATTTTTGTGATTTTAGTGAAACGGTGAGAGTTGGGAGGAGAGAAATGAAGCCTGTGTCTGTGACAGCTGTTTACATGGAACATTGGCCCCTCATGCCATCTATAACCGGTCCGCCGCTGACTAGAGGGAGAGATAACAGTCAATGTAACAAACTTTAAAGTTTCTTAATGAGTATTAAGGGAGATTTTACCTCGAAATAACTTCAGATACCATAGTTAACTGCATTCACTTGTTTCAGCAAACGATAAAGGGCACCTGGGAGAAAATGCCCCTGAAAACATCTGATAAAAGGTTAAAACAGGAATACAATGTAAATATAAGCTTGATATATATCATGAGATATAAAATATCAAGCTGTGGGGATGTTTACAGAAACAGAGCATAAGAAGAATTATTCAGAAAATAGCTAATTAACTTATGTAGACAATTCCCTTAATTACAATCTGTAACTTTTTTTGGTTTTAAATAAAAAATCCTAGTTGTTTACCAAGTACATGTCAGATTAGTTTCCAAAACTATTTATAGTTTTATAGTCTATTTACTCTGATTATGGTACATTATAATAATAGTTTATCATTTAATCAGACTGCTCAGTTTTCCCAGAAAGTGTCAGTTTGGATTCATTTGACAAACTTTTGAGAAAAACATGTAAAGCGCAATTTTATGTGTCAAACAGAGATGGCGACAGAGAGGGAAATGTTACGGATTGCAGCTCTAAATGCTAACGCAGTGAGGTGTCTCTCTTCAAACCAGTCTAGAGCAACCCTTCACAGCCATGCTCAGATGGAGTTCAGACATACGTCACGTTATATAAGTTACTTTTTTTGTTGGTCTTTGCATGGCTGTAGCAGCTCAGCCAAACTGAAATTCTAAAAGAGCTTGACAGTTTTGCTTATATATTATTTACTCCACACACTTTGGCGTTGTGTTCCTGAAGGCTCTCAGAAGTGAGTTGTGAGCGAGCCGGCAGTTAAAAGTGACCCCACCTTTTACAGCGCAGGGCTGTGAGGTTCAACAACACTCCACAAACATTAAAGTCCCTCCACAGATGACCTCCACAGGGGACCCTGGGGAAAAATGGCCAACGAATGCAGGAATAAGCATTGACATGTTGTCTTTTTTGAACCCTACTGGTTTTATGGAGCTCTGCACTCTCTCAGTAGATGTCAGCTGAGAGCACGCATCACTACATCTCCAGTTACTTCTGAAGGTGTTACACTGATGTTTTGAACACATAAGAATCCTCACTGAGAATGTAAAATGAAGGTTTATCTTTTCTTGTTTTTATGGGTTTGATCAGCCCAGTCATAACGTTGTAAACATCACTCAAGCTTGGCGAATCCTTTCGATTCTTTATCGATCTTGTTCACACATTTTAAAACATTCCACACCAGTTCAGTGGTCTGTTTTAAACATAACATTTCTCTTGGCTGGTTTTAAGCTTCAACAGTTGGTCCTAATTTTTAGTTACTTTATAAGGTTTTATATGGGCGTTAGTCAAACCTGGAGATAAAAGCGTCTGTCTAATCAAACATGTAATGTGTAATATAATTTCAAAAACATTGCTTTTGAGATGTTAGGGGAACGTTTTAAAACGTTAAAGAATTTTTGAATGTTTGAATGTTCCCATAAGCAAGCAATACATTTTTTAAAAAATTGACGTTTTGAGCATTTGAGCATCAGTTCTTTTGAACAGAACTTTTGAGATTTTCGAGAGAAGTTTGATTTAAAATGTTGTTGTCACTTAATGGAAACGTTGCAGAAGCGTTTTTACAACCCAAAATTGTTAGCTGGGTATATGTTTTGACATTTTTGCAAGTATGTATTTGTACTTGTACTTTTTTTACATGTACTTTTGCAAGTATATTTGCTGTAGTATTTTATTTGAATGTGCCGTTAATGTGGACAAGCTAAGAGAGATAAGGAGGAATAAGAATTAACATTTTGAAACAGAAGATCTTTCTCTGCCTCAGGAATTAGTTTTTCTACAATGTATAATTTATTTCTTTTTGGTGTAGAATGTGTCTTATCTCAGTTTCACTTTATCTGTTCTCTGTTTCACACACACCTCAATCTCTCTCTCTCTCTCTCTCTCTCTCTCTCTCTCTCTCTCTCTCTCCCTCCCTCTGTCTCTCTGTCCTCTCATCTTTCAGTGGTTGGTCTGTGGATGCTGATAAGTAGAATTTTGAAACCAGAGGTCAGCTGGGAATCATCAGTGATTGGAGGACATACAGTCTTTACTGATTGGCAGGGGAATATCTCATGCCTACTCTGTTTCTGCAGTATGTATATTGTGCATAGTATGCTAATTTTCTTTAGGCACAACATACTGTACTGAACATAATGAAGTCATGGGACAACAAAAATATGGTCGTGTACAAACAATGTAGCATTGCACAATTTTAAAATATTTATGCTGCATTCAGTTTTATAAAAAACTGTGTATAAAAATGTTGCATAAAATTACTGCAACATACCTAAATATAGGTGTGTACACACACACACACACACACACACACACAAATATAATGGTAAGAGTGCATTATTATGGTACTCTGAACAAAGACTCTGTCTCTTAAAAATTGCTTTCATGTTTATGTTTTGATATATTTTCTTCTTTTTCATCCTTGCCTGTGATTATAATTACGCTTTTGGGGTTCAAACGTAGCAGCCGTACGAGTAATATTTGATTCTGTTCATTAACTTTTAATTATTCCTACTTATTTATATTTGGAACTTTTTGGTATATGCCTGGTAACACTATGTGATTTGGCAATTTTAAGCCTCGTTTAGCTCTGTTTGTGGTCGGGAGGGTAATTAACCTTGTCGTTTTCCTCTCGGAGCTTAGCTAGCTTCTCCGGGGCGGAGAAAAAATGACTTGTGAGAAATGATGACCTTGGGTCTTCCATGGCTGATTATTAACTTATGAGAAGCCATGATTTTAGCAAATATAATTAATGCATTATAAATCATATTTAGTGACATTGAGAAGGAGATAAAGTATGAGTCAGAGTCTTCAGTTTGGAAGGTTTCCAAAGCCCTGGCTTTGTCGTTTGCCCGGAAACATGGCGAACGTTCGCTATTACTTTATAATGAAGGGATGTCTGTGCTGTTTAGAAATCAGATTCTGGATTCCATTTACATTAGATGCATATTAGCATGGGAATACTCTTTACAAAGGTGAAGTTCAGGGCTCGGGGATTCACAATTCATCTGAAGATAAAAGGGTCTGGTTGCCTAGCCACAGATTAATCTTTGCACTGGATTATTCTGCACATAAGACTTGGAAAATTCCTGACAGGAATGAGTCTGTGCCCAGGAAACTGGTCCCCAGTTAACAATTTTAGGTTGTAAGAATGTTTCCCTAATGTTTTCATTAAGTATCAAAAATGTTTAAAACAAAAGTTCAAGAAACATTTTCAAACATCCAGTTTTTTAGACCTTGCATTAATGTTACTGCTTGTTCTTGTAAATTCTGTAATGTTTTTACAACATTCCACTAACAACTTAAGAATAACATTTTGTAAGATGTGTGATGTTTAACATTAAAAAATCCAACTAACTTTGATGAATTAGCTCAAATGTTTTTGACAATTAGACAATTAGAGCAACGCTTCCTGTTAGCACTGCCTTATAGTTTATATTCATTTTTGTTACATTTGAGGAAATATTGTTGATTCTGATGGTGGGGTTCTGGTCACGGCTGTTCTTCATGATGTTAGTTTTGGTCGCGTGTTGTTCCGGACTCTTCACCTTTCCTCTGCTTCAGGAACTGAACAAACACGAGTGATTGAAGTGTCAGACATCATAACCCCAAATCAACACTGATAATGTCGGCACCGTGGGGGTCTATCGCTCTTTCGCTCTTCACCAACAGCAGGCGATACACACAGCAATGCAGCCCCCCCCAGCTCTCTTTAAGCTTCCTGTCCATCTAATTTAACCTGCAGAACCATGAGGTGGAAGTATGTAGTTTGTCATGTAACAGGTCTTGATAGCTGGCTAAAACTACCATACAAGGTTGTCCAGTGTCGGTTTCACACCTATAACTCATGAAAATATTTATAAATAGTAAGATTGTTATAAACCAATTGTTTAATTGGAGTTGGCATGTGCATTATGTACCACTGCCCCACTGTGAACATTTTTTGATTGCTTTATTATGGCAAACATGTTGGAAAAACATGACTACAACAAATTATCCATCAATTATTAATGTTTGTGTGACAGAAGCACTTGATGTAATTTTGGTTCTCAGCTATGTTTTCAAAATCGATTACATTTAATTACACCAAATAAATAAACTATGACTAAATGTTATTGGCCAGGTCATTAACCTCAGCTGGACTGGTTAAAATGCATCACTCAGCATTACAGCACCACACACCAACCTACAAACCTGCTTTGGTGGCTAAACTCACACAGCAAACCTGCCTCAGCGAATGTACTGCAAAGTTAATCTTGACTACATCAATTCTCAGGCGCACCATCACGGTTCTCCAGCTAACAGACACTGTTCTCAAAATGTTTGTTAATGTTTTCTAAATGTTCTCTCAACATTATCCAAAAAGTCTGCAGTAACTTTTTGTAGAAAGCTTTTTAACATTATATATCATATCAGTTTATAAATGAACTTGTTAAAAATGTTTAAATGTATTTAAAAATATATTTTGTGTAATCAAGCAATTTTGTTCATACAGTGTCTGTAAAATTGGACTGTTCCTAGAACATTGAAAATAACATTTGTTACTTTTTGAAAGCATTAAGGAAACATTCTTACAACCTAAATTTGTTAGCTGGGTATTTAAAATCAATTTCATTTAATTACAATATTAATTTTGTCTCAACGTCAAATGAACAAACTATGGCTAAATGTTTTTTGCCAGGTCATTAACCTCTGATTCAGTGGTTATAATGTTTCTCTCAGCTTTAGAACTAGAAACTAAGCAAAAAACTTGCTTTGGTGGCCAAACACACACACACACACCTCAGCTAATGTCCTGCAGTTCAGTCTGATTACATCAACTCCCATGTGACCTCACACACACCTCACGGGGGGGAACAGCAGCCCACTTCATCCATCCAAAAGAAGAATTAGGGTTCAGTTTTCGCTGTTGATGCTGGACACCATGACCAGGGCATCTGCGACTTGGGTTTCAGTCCATTTTGAGAACGTCACTTGTTCTCAGATGAAGCGAGGAGCTTAGGTCAGTCTTTCCACATTTATCCCTTTTTCAACTTCCTTCCCTCCTTCTTTCCAGCCTCTTATAATTTTCCCAGCTTTGAGTTTGATGTTATGTCTGGCATAAAACTGCATAAATTAATTTTCCACCCTCACAAGCTTGCTGAGTGTTTATACAGGAGTTAATGAGGCATTCATTCAGCACTGTCTCCAGCAGACCGCAACCATCTCAAGCAAATTAGACGTTGGTTCTGCTCGCAGGATGCAGGGAAACAGCGAAGATCTAGAACTCTGTGGAGGATTCAAGCAAGCAGAGGCAACTAACTTTTTTTTTTTAAACTGTGATGCAATTTACAGGCAATTATTAAGCTGCCGGGACTTTGAAGACTTGTTTTATGTTGTTATTGGCTGTAAGTTTTACTGTAAACAAACATTAAATGAACAATAACATCAGGGTATTATCGCAGCGCTTCTCAAATCATAATGCGTGACTCAGTGATGTGTTACAGGTTTGTTTTGATGAGGTCATGCTGCTGTACAGGAAAAAAGACATTTTCTTGAAACATTTTCTGTCATGCTGGTTTAATATTTCTTGATAGCAATTAGCAAGTGCTCAGAATGCATTATTATAAATATGCATTTTCTGTGGAAAGCAGAGGGCCATAAAATGTCCATTCACTGCATGCTGTGAACCTATGGCTATGCTATGGCTAATCTTTCCGGTTAGCATTAAATTATCTACCCTTCTCTTAAAGGTATAACAGTATTTAGTTAAGGTAGCAAATAAAACCGCTTAACAACTTTCAAACTTTCTTTATGTGATGAAATAAAAATTCATACATCCAACGAAACTGCACAGTGTTTTGGCACAAATTTATGACCTGTCACTTGGTTGGCGAATTAACCTCATCCTCGAACCTTGAACCAAAATACCACTAATTACCACAAAGGCAGCAGAGCATTTATGTGTGGCACAGACAAGTACATGTAGGAAGTGACCTCTCTTGACAGACTTATGTGTTTCCTCAATTTTCCAGCGGACGCAAGAAGGAACAGCTTTCACAGCTGTCAATCAAAGTCAAACCTGTCTACACCGGATGACTGATGAAGGTCTTCCACTTCCAGGTCTCTCTCTCTCGAATATATATATCCACTTTTATTATTTCCCTGACACACTCTCCTGGTCTGTTTATCTTCATTCTTTGTGTTGCCTGTTTGATTTAATTAATCTCTTTTGCCCGCCGTGATCAGTTGCTGTTTAATGAATTTGAGGGTCTGTTGTCTTAATTTAGTCCACAGTTTTTTCTTCTCTTCAGAAACCACACAGAGCTGCATGTTCTCAAGTCATCAGATGGAGAATGTGGTGCCCCATATCAACTTGAGGTTGTTAGAACATTTCCATAATGTTTCCATTAAGAAACCAAATTAAATGTTATTTTACCAAATGTTATTTTAAAATTATCCAGTTAACATCCAGGTTTTTAGACATTTTTTAAATTCTGTAAAGTTTTCAAAATCTTCCACTAACAGACTAAATAGCATGTTGGATGTATGTTGTTTAACATATAAGTAATTCTACATTGTTATTTCAAGAATGTTTATGCTAACTGAAGAAACCTTTAGACGACATTAGTCAGTGCTTTCAGAATGTTCTAGATTAGCTGGGGCTTCACAAATAGACTTAGAATATATCTCTCTATAAGAGGTGTAATTTTGTATTTTGGTTCGTCTAATTGTTTGGTTACTCCATTATTTAATTTATTTCTGAGTTGAGTTGAGTTCAGCTTCACACGTCTAATCTTAAAACAGATTTGATGCTAACTTCATTTGGCTCAGCCTTATTTTTGGTTGTTTTGTGAACGTGTCACAGTGAAATACAGAGGCTGTTATTAAAAGTGTGTGTGGGGGGGGGGTGAGACACGGCTGCTCATTTCACATGCGAAATGCATTAAAAAAACAGAAACCTTTCAACAGTCATTAATCTTCTCTGCATTTGTGACAGAAGCTTATGGCAGAATAACATGTTTCTGAATCTCTGACCATGGAACTATTTATGCTTGTATGTTTTCGTAGCACCATGTGATGAAATGAGGTTTACATTGAGAGTAAACGGCCTTTAAAGTCATAATTTACTTACGGTAGCTTCATGTATGTAAGTTCACACTTACACATATAGTTGCTTCATACATTCGCACACCTCTGTGTTTGCTGTGTGTGAGGAATATACAGAATTATTTAATTGACACAAAATAGATGTTGTGGGAAAGTATGACATCTGCTCGGCCGTTGATTGATTGTTTGTTTAAAAAGCTTCAACAAATAGAAGCAAATCATTATTAAGTCATGGTTGAGGGACGTTTTTACTTGATTTTTGGATATAAATCTTTAGTTCCCTTGCTGTTTTATTGACAGGAAGTCCTCAAATATCTTTTTGCTCCTTTTATTAGTCTCAGATCATGTAAACAGTCAGATTAAGGATGATTGCTTCATTAGATGTTTGATTGTTGAGGGATTTCAGACTGATGTGATGTGCAGTCCAGTCTGATCTTTGAGAAAATCAGCTTTCTTTCTTTTCTACTCTTCCTCTATCTGTGTATGGAAAACTCTTGCGTGTGTATATATGCTGTCCGTACATGTTTAAAGCACAATTTCACTCCCTCATATGTCATTCCAACTGTGGGGTTTCCATCAAAAGAAAAACAGATTATCAAACAGACAGATAAAAATATGGTTAAACAGGAAAATAATCTGATGTTTAGTCTCTGGTCATTTCGTAGGTTGTATGTCAGACATTTTTGGCTGTTGCCCTTTACATGTATGTGTATTTTTTTGTATCATATGGACATACAGACAGATTTAACTTTAGAGTCTCCTAAATAATAATTGTGTGGTATCGGCTGAGATATTGATCAAATGGCTGGTGGCTGAACATTGATTTATCGGTCTTTTGATCCAAAGATTGATTTATTTCATGCAATTAATGTGAAACAGTAAGTAACACAAAAAGCTCTTAATTGCCAGTAACCCCAGGCATCATAAATCATGTTTTGTTACAGTGATTGGATGGAAAGACCTGGTTTTCCTTCATTTTTCCTGCTCATTCCTTCTGCCTCCTTTTAACCCCTGAACTCCCACAGGATGGAGTCTAACTACTTGCCAAATTCACATAGAGTTCAATACACACTAACACCCACCCACCCACACACACACGCACAAACCCAGTTTGAGATAACCCCATTAACAGAGCTGGATTTGTAGCGGTCACAGTTTACTGGTAAGGTCACCGGTGAGATATGTAGGAAGAGATTAATTTCATAAAAGGTTTCTTTAATCTATAAACTGGTTTCAAACCATATCAGGATGTACACAGTAACACGATGTAATGTTATAGATTTAAGAAGTTCAGTATAAAGTACATCAATAATTCAGTTCTCTGAGATGACTGAAGCCAGTCAGAAAAATGTTCCAGATGTTCCAATGTTTCAGTGACGGATTCTATTCCAGGTTCTTCTGACGTGTGTGACATGATCAAAACAGACTTGTCACTTAGTTTGTGAAAACAAGCAAATTATTAATTCAGTCACGATCCATGTGCTGTTTATACAAGCTTTCTTATGAATTAATTTCTTTTATTTACGTCCGTGTTGTCTTCGCTGAATTTGCTTGATTCAGCAAATTTAATTTTTCAAAACCACTTATTCAGAACTTTCACAGAAACTGGATTTATTGCTTAGATGTGCAAGTCAGATGTGGGTGTTGATGACATTGCTGGGATGTATAGTTGTGTTATTATGGGATGTCACAAATTCTGACCAGCATCGCATTGCAGCACAGAGTGGAACGATATTGGTTACGGTTGGGTTTCAATTAAAAGCTTTTTTATCAGAGAGCTAGTCTTATACTGAGTGCAGCTTGTGGGAGCAGCGGTTTAAGAAAGCAAACGGAGGCTGTTCCACGTTTTATGGCCCCGTTTATTTAGGCCTGTCAACATTCTGTCATCCTGACAGCCGTATTCAAGGAAAGCGGAATAAATTCCACAAACCTGGAATCTTTTCAGGCAGGGCTTCTGTTGAAGGAACCGTGTCACGCACACACTCTGATTGTCTCTGTTTGTGTGGACAGGTTAGTGTGAGTTTGTGTGTGAATGCACAAATATAGACATTGCACTGTTTTTAGACTTTTCAACTTTACGATCTACATCAGAACAAATGACACTTGATGTTTCCTGTAAAGGTTGCACAAAAAATGTTTAATGTTCATCCAAAATAAAACATTTAAAAAAGTTCTCAATGTTATGTAAGTTATGTAGCATTTACTGTATAAAATATTCCACTACCTTAAGAATAATGTTTTTAGATATATAGGATAAGAAAAAGTTCCACGAATAGTTCTGCAGGAACGATTTTTGAGAGAACGTTGCAGAATGTTAGCCTTGACAGCTACATTAAGGTTTCTATTGAGGATGTACGAAAAACTTCATTTTATGGAAAATGTGAAAATTATTTATCAAATTCAGCAGACTGTTAAATGGCTGTGCAGCTCGTTGGCTCTGTGTTTCCTCTTCTCTCTCATAAGGAGAAATCTCTGTCTGATTTATCGGCTCTGAAAGAGACAGTGACAGTTATATCATCCATCTCATTGCTATGGTCCCTGCAGGAGCCCAAATGTAAACACAGCCATACAGCAGAAGTGTGTATCGAACTCTGCCTGCAGTGAGCAGATGTGAGAACGGGACTCTGATGTAGGAAGATTTCTTGAGAAAATCTGTAACTTCAGTGAGTTCAGTCATGCGTTAGGTAATATCCATGCGTTAGTGAAAACTGAGGTGTTTTTCAATATTGAACAGTGCGCCGATTAATTGTATACCTTGGATATGTTGTATGTTGGATAAAAGCATCTGACAAATGCATAAATTTAAATCTATAATCTAGTTTTTAAGTATAAGAAGAGAACATCTGTATGTATGTTCCTGCAGGTTCTTGTAGATCAGTTGGAC
The DNA here is from genome assembly GCA_036877545.1 of Yasuhikotakia modesta. Classification (NCBI taxonomy): domain Eukaryota; kingdom Metazoa; phylum Chordata; class Actinopteri; order Cypriniformes; family Botiidae; genus Yasuhikotakia; species Yasuhikotakia modesta. The sequence goes on from JBAJNP010005881.1 coordinate 13,403, forward strand.
GGTTAGCCTGACTGTGTCAAGGTCATGGGTTCGAGTTCAAGATAATGCACATGCTAGTGAAATGTATACCTTGAACATGCTGAAAGTCTCTTTGGGTGAAAGTATCTACCAGATCAATAAATGTGGTCAGTGAGAACCTTCAGAGGAACCAGCTTTATGAGAGGTATCAAAAACCAATCAATTATCCAAATATCAATATCATTTTTTATACAAGAACATGTTGAAGAACTTTAAGAGAACATTAGCTAATATTCTGTAAATGTTTTCTGTTTGTGTTTCAGATTATGATCCAAACAGTGGCCATTAATGTTGCCCTCAATGTTTTCTGTCAGTTGACCAAACATGGAAGATCTCAGGGTTGTTCTTGTCCATTACTGGCACAGCCCACAAACAATAGCTGTTTCAGTTCATGCCAGAGCTCAGATAGTCCATGTAGTTCCATGCCTCAGGCCTGGTGACTCCACCTGTTTGTGTTTCCAGATTGGGGTCTTGTGTACATCTAAGCACACAGTGTCCAGTCTCAAATCTGCCCACTGATCTAGTGAGTTATTCTCTCTCATCAACAACACATCCAGTGGCGTCTTTGGATGTCTGCACTTTTATTGTCACTGTATGCTGTCGCTGGCCCACATATAAAGAAACCTTATGATTTTAAAGCCCAGAGCTGTTTTGTGTATGTTATGATTAAGCATTGCTCAGATTCCAAACTGATTGTTGTGTCATTTAGTCATGAAGACAATCAAATGAAGAACATACGGCTTCAACTGTGACGTGGGTCCTGTTTCGTTTGGCAAAGGTTCTGGGTTATGAAGGGTTCAGAACCAAAAAGCTTGGAAAAAGCTAGGTCCACATTAAACCTAAGGGTGACTGTGAAAGTGATAAATCTCAGCAGATTTTGGCAAACCATAAACATTGTGGATCTTTAACACCTTGTTTTTCTGGTTCCCAAACCAGGTTGCAGATTTACTTATCTAAATCAATCCAGAATTGCATGCAATGTTTTTTCCAGTCAGCAGAATTTACAATTTAGATAAATAAATCGATTCTGATTCCATTTGCAGCATCAGAATCTTTTGTGATGATTTTATTATTATAAATCGTTTTAGGTGTTTAAATGTGGTGCTGGAGAATGCAAGAACTATGGAGCTGGAACTTCTGTGCTGTGTCTTCTTTGTACTTTGTACCAATTCAGCAGTTTCTCATGGAAGGGTAGGTTTAAACCCAACAGGTTTAAGTCATAATCTGCATCAGCTATTTTAAAGTTTCATTTGGACAGCAGTAGCATCTGTTTCAGATTACATCGCATCTGACTCCGAAGTGAAGCCTTGTTCTCATTGCAAGCTTTGACAAGATTTAAAACAGTGTTTTGATAGAACATACCAGATCTTTGAAAAATCTGCGCGTGGGTTACGTGCAGCATGTGCTGTTCAGTGACATTTGCAAACAAATGATGCTAGACTTTCTCTGCGACATTTTTGCAAATGAATCCCAAGTTCATTTGTAATGAATGTATCTGTTCTTCTCAAGTGACCTGAGATGTATTTCAGAGAATCTCCCATTAAGTTTGAAAATGTATCTATAAACACTCTTATTTTATTTTAATGGTTTAAAACCTAAAAACTTGTTTCAGTTGCCTGACACTTACCAGGGGTTTATTTCAGAACGTTGGCTAATGTTCTTTGAAATTTTTCTTAAAAATGTTGTTGCAGTAACGTTAGTAAATCACATTTTTTTTATTCTTAAATAGTTAGTGCAACATTTGTTAGGGGAAAATCCTTGTAACCAAGCAATAGTGTCTTAAGAATGTTCAAATGCTCTTAGAACTTTCAAAATGACATTTTTAAGTTAGTTACATGTTAGAGAACCAATCTTATAAATAACATTATGAAAGCTGAGTGCTATCTCTCTTAAAAATAAATGCCACATAGTTTGCTGTTTTATTGTGTAATGACAGACATTTTTAATCTATGGGGTTTTGAGACTTCAGTATATTAGCAGATTGTTAGCTTTTCTGCCTTTTATGTTGTAAGCTGCAAATGGCTCACAATACAAATATCTCTCCCTGACTCTCACCTGACGTCAGATTATTCAAACCGATACTTTATCTTGTACTGTAAATAGCAAGGACATACAGGACATCACTAAATAATGAGGTAAATTTAAAATAAAGCGGACCTGCTGCATGTGTCACAGCTGTTGCTTTTGTTTGGATGAAACCGGCTTGGTTTTGGGTGTCATGCTCAGTTTGTTGGCTTCCATTTTGGACCAGGTTTTCCCTCTGACATGAGCAGAAATTGTGTGTCCCAAGTAATTTGTCAAAAACCCTGCCGTGTCCCGGGTTTATTTCCTAAAACGGTGACATATAATCTGGAAAGATAGAATTTATTGTGTCATACCTTAATCAGCACATTTATTCCCTCATGATTCCTTAAGAATTCGCTACCTCAGAGTCTATCAAACAGGCCATTTGTGTCTGTTAAATACCTATATGTTTAAAATGGTTTTAACAATGTGTGGCTAGTGCTAGTTTTCTAAACACAGTAAATGTTCATTTTAATGTTTTTGTGACTTTGACCTAAGACTTTGTTCCCATTTTTTTGTTTATGCACAATTTAATAAAAGTAAACTCAAGTTTAAAACTAACACTTTTTCTTTATATCACTTTCTTTTCATTTTTGCTTTAGTTGACCTAATGCATTATTAACCATCAACGTTTTCGATAATAAATCTTAAATTGTAGACTTCAGCATTCATTTTAATTCAAAACCATCATCTCTGTTATTTTCTGAAAGCATCTTTCTATCCCAAACTATATTAACAATTAATAATTTAACTGGAGAGGCTGTGATGCAATTTATGAAAGCAAACACATTAGTCTAATCCAGTGTTTAAAAAAATGTTGTAAAAATGACCTTTTTAAGCAGACAGATTTACAGAACGATCCCTTAAAAGCTGCGGTTTTTACAAATGACAAAAGCGGTTTAGGGACATTAGCAATGTGTATGTTTTTGAAGTATTTGTTGACACGTAATACATCTGTCAGAGAGTAAACATGCCTCGGTTTAGGTAAACACACATGAAACATGTTAATGATGTTCTGTTGAGAGAGAATCTGTTTGTATACAACCAGGAATATTTTTGCCATTTCTAAACCCCAGTTAATGGGCTCTAAGAGAATGATTCCTCATGCTGGGTATTGGGTCATTTACCACACGTCATCTCAATGAAGTCAGTGGGGAATTTGTTTTTGTAGCCGGCTCTGAAATGGCCTTTGAAAGTTTAAATAATGACGGACAGCTTGTTTATGTCAAGTTTAATAAGTTTAAACGACAAGTTCTTTGGTCTTAACAAGTTTGCACTCAATGCAGTGAACCACATAGAAGCCTGTCGGTCAGCCTCCCTGTGTTTCATGCAGCGCTACGCCGCATCATTATTTCAGCCATATTATAATCAGTTCAGTTTATGGCTATTATTAAGACAGTCACATGAGCCTGACTCTCTATGATAAAGCCACACCGTGCGCCTTTTCCCACAGCAGATGCTTTTGTCAGTATAGAAAGACTGTCTTTGTGGGGTTGTATAAATTATTTCCAGTGGTCGTTTTTGAGCTCTCTGGTGGTCTATTGTTTGTCTCAGGCGGGTCTACGGCGCGAGGGGGCCACTCATACATTTTGCATGTTAGGAGACCTGATAGCTAATATATTCTTCCCTTTTGTCTTTTTGCTTCGTTTTTTAAATTCTAAATCATTTCATTGTTTTTGAATTCTCATTAAAACTTCATTATCTTTATCTTTAGGGCTATTATGCTTTCAGACCACATAGCTAAACCTCACATCCCATTCCATACTATAAAAAACAATGAAGTCACTTTTGATAAGATAGCAAAGGAAAATGAAAAGTGTATTATATATATATAATTGCAGATTATCTTTGTTACTGTGTGTAGATTTGTTACACCATACTGTGTGTGCGCGTGTAAATGATCTGGTAAGATATGCGTTTTCAATTTGTAAATTCCAGTCTTAATGACTTTTCTTTCATAATGACTATTGCCAAGCGTCCTTTTGCTCATGAGTGCGATTCTTTTACCTCCTAATGAGAAAAAATTCTCAACCTGAAATTAAACAGCAGATTAGCATATTAGATAGCAGACCCCATTGTGAGATTTGTTGGGGACCAATTGGTAAAAGATTCCCACTGTTAAAATGTACTGATCCAGTACTCAGTCCACATTCATTATATCTCGCCTTCTGTCCATGAGTATAAAGTCTGGAGTTCTGCAAAAGAACCGACCAATTAGGAACAGGGTCTGACTTACATGTGAAGTGACCAACCGCAGTTAGTTCTTACTTGGAAGCATTTAATGTGTCAACCAGGGAGTAGCCAATCAGAGTTGCCCAAATGCATCTTATGCCAATATAGGGCTACTTCACATAAAGACAAACAATTTTTGTGTCTTTTTAACCTGCTGTAGGATACTTTAGCCTTGCTTTTTTTATAGCTTCCATGCTTCAAAGATGAAATGGAATCCTGAATTATTTGTTTTTAATCTCAGAGCAATTTCTTTCCAATGAGCTCAAATTATGATTCTCAGGAATTCATGTCAGGTTATGAGTCAGTGAAAGCCCCAATGATACTTTGATCTGTGAACAAAAACCGATTGAAGATGAATTATTTACTTGTTGATGGGAATTTCTGAACACAGACCAGAGTGACACAGTCTGACAGACTTCGATTGTTCTTTGGATCAAACAGTCTGACTGGGATTGTGTGTTTTGTGTGTGTGACTGCAGGTCCCGAGAATTATGAACCAGGTTCATGTCCTGTCTCCATGCCAACCGGAGCCTCAGGTAAAGACACACCTGAACCGTACTGTGAGAAGGTGACCTCCCTTAACCAAGTCAAACCCCACAAGGTGAGTCCCCAAACTTAACACAGCACTCCTAACATAGCTTTATATACAGACCTCTAATGGTGTTTTGATACCTAAGTCTCACTTTAGAACACACAAAAGTCACTGCAGTGGATAACTAAATATCACGCTGGACCTTTTAACAGAACTAATTTCTCTTTTAATCAGTCTCAAAGTGATTTTAAGTGGGTATATGAAGTTCACACCGATCCAAATGCTTTTTGTTTAATGAACTGTATCAATTGCTTTTGTAATATAAAACCTAGCAAACTTTTCTTCAAAAATAAATGTCACCTGGTTGGTTAGTTGTTTTATTGTCTAATGTAGTGACATCATACATATTCAATGGCTTACAAAGTGTTTTTGGAAGCTTTTTATTTCATTATTTTTAACAAACAGTTTTTTTCTGTTGTGAAATTACAGCAAATGCATAAAAAAGTTCAAGCGTAATGCACAACTAGGGTTTTGGTGATTGTCTTGTATTTGTTTTTGCACTGATTATTATATAAAGACCATTTAGGTTTATTAGACTATTAATGGTTGGTGTTCCTGTAGCTCAACTGGTAGAGCATTGCGTTTAGCAGCACAAAGGTTGTGAGTTCAATCCCATGGAATGCAAGTACTGATAAAAATGAACACCTTGAATTCACAGTAAGTCGCTTTGGATAAAAGCGTCTGCAAAATGAATAAATGTGAAACGTACTAAACATAGGTTTGATGAACGTGATAGTTAGGGAGAGACTTTTTATAGAATCATTCATTGTGTAAGTTTTGTTCTGTTCTGAAGAAAGACTTTTCATGTACATTATTCATTCTCGTACTGTACAGAATAAGAAATGTTTCCTCTTTGTATCCATCAGTGTCTGTATACCTGCTGAGGTTGGACATGATAATGTGTTGGTCTGTGATTGGTCTGTCAGAAAGTTCGTTCTCTCTCAGCGTGGGTGTGATGGTTAGCAGGCCAACACTGAAATCTTTGGAGCTTAATTATGGTCCTGTCACACTGGGAGAATGAAATGTTTCGATCTCGCAGCGTAATCGTTGAACACGAACGTCAAAATCGACCTGTCATTAACACTCTCTGAGGAGCATGACTTTACATAGAGTTTATATGTGTGTGTTTGTGTGATTAGATTTATGTGAAATAGATTTATGGTTTTACAGATAGGAATGAGTTCATCACTCATCAGTGCAGCAGACCCAGTTTACAATTTTAGGTTGTAAGAACGTTTTGAAAACGTTTCCATTAAGTAACAGAAACATGAAAAACGTTGTTTGATGTTCTAGGAAAGCTCAAAACCTTGGTTATGCACATGTTATTTAAACATTTTTGTAATGTTTTGTAATTTTTTTGTAATGTTTTAAAAAAATTCCACCAACAACTCTAGAATTATGTTTTTGGTATAATATGTAATATGAAACAAACTACTAATGTCATTGCAGCTAACATTTAACAGCACTTTATGAGCACATTTAACAGCACTTTTCACCCTGTATTCAGTGTTTATGTGTTTTGAATTTGCTTTTATAAATATTTAAAACAGCGTGAGTCTCAAACGGATCACGTCCAGTCAGTTATCGGCCAGTTCATTCTGTGAGTGGAGAATTAGACAGAAATTGTGTTGATTAGTTTTGGTTGGTTAGTCACGCTAAAAGAACACCCACTGACATTCCGAAACACTTCCTGTTTTCCCGATTAGCTTTTAGTTGTGCGACATGATTAAAGTGGGGAAAATATTTTTTCAACCTCATGCACAAACCATTCAGATGATTTTAGTCCTCTTGGTTGGTTCTGAATCGTTTCTCAGAGGTTGTTGTGTATACATTTCATTTGACTGATTTGGTTTTTATGCATTTAAATGACCCGGGTCAGCACAAGTATTCCCAGTCACATCAGAGGTCTGCCACATTGCATTTAGTGTCGTGTCACTCAGACAGAAATGAAATAACAAATAATACAGAACATGAATTTATTTATAAGCATAACATTTAAGTAAAAATAGTCCTGTTTTCTATGATATATTGTGTACTGTGTGTCTGTATGTGTGTGTGCATTGTAAATATTGTTTTGTTGTGTAAATCAATATAGTAGAGCATGAATTTGTGTACCACACAAACACACACACACATGATGGACATTGAGTGTGTGTGTATATAAGTTTGAACACAGCATGAATTCCATTTGGCAGCTCTGGTTGTAAACCTACCTTGACACCCACCCCTGGTCTAACTCTTCATTCTCTTTGACAGCATCGAACGTCTTTCTGAATTCTGTTTACTTCTTCTTCAACCCCCTGTGAGTGTTTCTTCACTTCCTCTTATCTTCTATATTGTCCACTCCGCTGTGAGATACGCTCAGAGCTTCCCACACAGTTGACCGTACTTCAAACAGATAAGATGAACAAGTATTGGGCTTTCTGTTGGATTAGGGTGTCGGCACAGATCTCGGCTCCAGGGCGGTGTAAGCTGGATTCTCTTTTGCCTCCAGTCATTGACGGTACAGAGGAACAAATCTCAGCGTTGCTCTTCATATCTGAAATGAACCTGCCATCTGAGTCTTATCTGATATACAGAGACCTCCCCCGCACCTGCCCTGGTGCTCCAGGTGTGTGTGTGTGTTTGCAAGAGCCATTCTATCCTCTATCAGAGATTAATTAACACCCTAAAAGAGGCACACTGGAGGCTGGGGGAGCGTCCGGAGAAGAGAGGAAAGATGGATTGCGGTGAGGAGAGAAGTGCAATAGAGCAGAAAAGAAAGAGGGCGGTGATGGGCGAGCGTGTCTGAGATGGGTTTTAATTGGGTGCTGTACAGGCTGCGGGGTATTGTACCTGCCTGTCACACTAACATACTCAAAGTAGAGGACGTGTGTGTGTGTGTGCGCGCGCTTCATGCCTATCATCAGGTGTATAAACTTGTATGTGAATATGAAACTTATCTTTTTACCAAAAAGCTACATTTAATAGTCACTTTAACAGTAAATATTCTTTTTACTGTAGCGTTACTGTGGCTCAACTGGTGTTAGCAGCCCAAAGGTTGTGGGTTTGATCCCATGGAAAACAAGTACTGATAAAAATGTATATTTGAATTCACTGTAGGTGAATAAATAAATTCATTTGTAAGTGAATAAATTGAACTTTCTGTAAGCTTTAAAAATAAAAGTGTCTGCCAAATGTACTTTAAAATAACTATGTATATACAAAACCAGTTCATTTCATGCTCAAACACAAAGCAGGCATCACACATATTGTATAAAATTTAATGTCTTTTCTCGTTTTAGTGTTAACAGTTGCTGTTCATACATGTGCCCTTCAGTGTGTTAAACAGCTGTTTGGAGTTGCTGTCTGTAAATTCCCATTTCAGAGCAGCCCAAACTCATTTGGCTCTTTCTGCTTGATTGGGCTCAGACTTTATCACAGCAGTGCATGCATAATGCCACAGTTTTGGCCCTTTGGCCCAGGGCCACACTGAGTATGAATTGCATGATGCTCAGCCAATCACAGCACTGAATGCTCATAAGTCTGTCAGGAGGAAAGTTGATGCCCAAAGACATTACAACACGCACACAAACACACACGCACAGACACATGCACAGACACAGTTATCACCACTATCTTCGCTCCATAAAAAATGATCAACAATGCTAAAATTGCTAATTATGGAAAAGGCAAATCGTTTCGGTTTATCTTTGTCAGTCACGCTTGCTTCTCTCTGTGTTTTTGCATCACAACTGCAGCGTAACGCGAGTGCCAGGATTGCACTTCTAACAGACCGGGAATAATCACATTGGAATCCTGACCTGCATGAATAAACAGCATTGAACACAGTGTGCTGAAAAATTGTGTTTACTTGACGCCGCTAAATGCCTCCAAACATTGGGATGATCTGATGATAATTCTGCCTTCTGTGAAAATCAGGTCTCATTATCAGTGTATCTGTGGCTCGGCTGCCAGACAACAGCGAGGTAATGCGTTTAAATCTCAGGGAACGTATGATAAAATGTATATGTTGAATGTGCTGTGCTGTGCATTGGCCTAATGATATATGCTTTAAATATTGAAATATATTTAAAACTGCAATCCACATTTTATTTTTTAAAGTTAAAAATACACATCAGGTATTAAACAAGTTTTTAACAGATCAGTGTTCAGCACAACATACCTTGATTCCCATTGATACATTTATAATAATAGTTTATAATTTGAGCTGCTGGGTGTAAACTGTCCATTTGGTGCATTATAGAGTGTGTTGCTATGTGGTTGCTAAGTAGATGTAGGTAGTTACTTACTGAGCTATGATTAGGGTTTTCATCACCCCCAAGCCATTTATATGAATATTAATGCTTGCATTTACTCTAGTACATTCAGCAGATACATTTATCTACAGTGACTTACATTCAAAGTATATATTTATCAGTATGTGCGTTCCCTGAGAATAGAACCCGTGACCTTTGCGATGCCAACGCCACGCTTAACCAATCAGCGGTCACAACTAGTACAGCTTTAATGTTCATTATAGATAAAGGCAGTTATAATCCATTCACAGAAGCCAAGAGACCCAAAATGTCTGTTTGTTGGGGTCACGTATTAGAAATGACTGGCATGGAAAAGGTCAGAGCATCAAAGTTGTACAACATCCAATTGAATATTCAGTATATCCATAGACAGGCCACATGACAGATAGTGATAAAATAAAGTTGGATTATTCATTTGAAATGACAGACAGACAGATAATGATGCGTGCAAGTGTGCGTGATGTAATTTAAGTTTCCTGAGGCATAGAATTAAATCTGTTCAAAAAACCTCATGTTTTGCCTTCTGAGGTAAATTCCTCATCTGCGCAGGTGCTTTCAGGCGCACCTGTTATCTTTCAATCCACCTGGATGGATCTCAATGTCCGTGTGTCTCCCTCTCTTTTTTCAATATCCTCTCCTCCGTATTCACACTCTCAACGGCTTTGTGCCACAGTTTGGCAGCTGCCATAATGCAGGTGAGAAAGGATTGTGTGGTAGTGTCGGTTTTTGTGCGATTTGATAGCCCACTGTAAGTCTGTCACTCAAAGTCATCCGTTTCCCGCTCGTTCTAGCTCAGTTCAAGTTTAAAGAATTTTTATTCAGTCTTTTGTTTGCCCTCACCCTCCCTTTTCCTCCCTCTGCTAAAGTTTTATCTTATCTGTGTTTTGTCAGACAGCTGTGGTGTTTGGTAATTAAGCTGACGCACTTTGTCGGATTGTAGAACACAGTTTGACAGTCTGAAACTCCCCCAGGATGCTTTTGTTTTTGATTTCAGAGAACGTAATTTTACCAAACGCAAATTGTGGTTTACATGACAGATCTTCAGTGGAAGTTGTGTTTATAGTCGGCCTGCTGCTGTGGATTCCAGGAGGTCTCTGCCAGGGTCCGTTGGTTTAGGTCTTTCATGGGCTAACTGAGCAAGTCGGTGGAACTTATTGTGGATGGTGGCGGCTGTGAGGCAGAGAAATGGACACGCATGGTGAAATGTGTTTTCAAACTGACATTTATAGGCACTGTACCTTCAGTTAAAAAACACATTCTCAACACTTTTTAATAAGACATTTAAAGGTAGCTAGGTAGTTTTGGAGAAGCTAGCAATGGCATCTTAACTTAGCATAGATTTTAACCCTTCATTTGACAGGCCAATCATTGCATTCCGAATGCACCAAATGCAATGATTGGATCACAGAAGATATGTATTTATAATAACATATTTAGATCAGTTAGTGATTCCTCTCAGGATGTGAGGAGACTTTCAACCAGCATGAAATGTTTCTGGAAAAATGTCCTACTTTGCCTTAAAACAAAAAGATTAAAAGAAAGAACAACAACAAACAACATACTTTTGTCTTTGGTTTTAAAGGAAAAGCTCTTTTTTAAATATGTGAAACACATTTTTAACACCCAATGAAACGGTTTGACACACATTTTTTTGCTGTGCTGCTGTATTTCCTGTTCAAACAGGGAGTTAGGGTGGAGAATACGGAAAGGCTTGTCTCTTTAAAATGACAAATTAGCCTTTAGTGAAAGTCAAAGAACCACATTGAGTTTTTCAGAACTTGCAGTTTGGAGAACAGCTGTACAGTTGGTCTTTATAATTCTTGATACACTTGAATGTAGTGTTTAAATTCTGATGACAGCACAGATGTTAAACACAAATTATTTTAAATAATTCATAAATCATAACTGCTTTGCTGTGCTTGTCAGTGTTTGTGTGAGTATTATATGTGCACACTGTGTACTTGTGTACATCGCTTGTGTCTGTGTTATACGTGTTAACATCATCTGCTCTTACTGTATACTGCAGTGCCTCCGTCAATACCAGACGAATGACAGAGAATCTCTGTTCTTGTAATATAATATTAATAAAAGAAAGTACAGTATTCTTGACAGCTGAGAGAGTGAAAGCAATGAGAAATAAGAAAGACTGTTTCAGGTCACTGGCTGGGAATAACGTGTTTTGCTGCTTATATGACCCAGGATAACTGTGAAATGTCCCATTTCTCAGAAAGCTGGAATAAAGCTGGAGATTCAGTTGTATCTGTACATACACAAGATTGTTCTAGAACATTACATGCAGAGATGATGCAGATCTGTGTGTTGGAAACATTCACTGTCTTTTCTTTCTGTAACCCAGCTAACAATTTTAGGTTGTGTGAACATTTCTGTCACAATTCCATTAAGCAACGAAAGTGTTAAAAATGTTATTTGTAGACGTCCATTTTTTGTAACATTATTGCTTGAGAACCTTATTCAAACATTTTTAAATCTGTAACTTTTTTAAATGTTCCACTAACAGTTGAAGAATAACGTTAAACATGATATATGACAGTTAAAACGCGCTTCTAATGTTACTGCACGTATGTTTTGGGTAACTTACATTGCTTAAAATGATTTTTTTTTCTGTCCTGCGTTATATAATCAGGATTTTTAATCTAATTTAAATTACATGCAGGTAAAATGCTACCCTGTGTGCAAATTGATTATACACCATGAGACCATTTCTGGTCAATAACTCTGTGCTGAATGACTCACATTTTGCTTTTGTGTAAAATAATTTGAAATTCGTTCATAAATGGTCCTCCTCACCGCAGTCGTAACCGATGCCTCGTTCCCGCCACGATTAATCGATCACGTCATAGATCTTGTGTTTATTTTTGAACCCGAGTTTGTCATGAGCATGAACCGGGCTTGTAATGAGCATCAAAACGGCTCTCATATTCTTACAACGTGTAATGACATTTACTCACCGGTTTAATTCGTGATTCAAGCAATTTGTCTCTATTTCAGTGTTATTTTATATAAATCGATCAGGACCGAATTTGTTTTGACATTGATGCAACATTGCAACACGTTGTTCCAAGATAACAGCTTGAATGCAACAATAATTGTAAAATCTATCATAAAAACACCATAATCTGTCTGAATCAACGTGTTGCCATGGAGAGATGGGTTAGTTGTAATTAGATTAACATCAGAAGGAAGAGACCACAATGGAAGCCACACAATTATCACATTATGCTAATGTGAACTAAGACCATAATGTCATCTTGCTTGGAGTAAAAATATCACTGTTTTCCTCCAAATACTTCTGGCCGGTATTAAATGTGTCCCGAACGTCTCCTCACTTCATTAATCCTGATCACATTACAAAGATTAGCTTTTCCTTCTTCACCAAAACCTTATAAGGTCCAAGTAAACCTGATGATACAGAACCCCAAACAGATTATGAGGAAAATCCATATATATGATGTTGTGTGTAATGTATGTATATAGATATACATGCATACATAGGTATTTAAACTAATATATATTACAATACACACACACACACACTTTATGTAAGTATGTATGCATGTATATATACATATACACACATATAAATATATTAAATAATATAAATATGTATGTAAATTACATTATCAGTATTAGAGGTGTTCAAAGTGTATGTAGCACATATTTTGTGGGTATATTTGTGTTGTTCCTTAATTTGTGTAATTTCTTGGATAAAACTCGCAATTAAAAAACGCAGGTGGTTCAGATAAATAACACTTTCAGCAGGCACAGTCAGTCTTATGAATTTCTCATATATTGTTAAGGGAAAACGTTTTCATATGAGGCAGTAATTAGGGTTATTATGACTGTAAGCCTGTCCACTTTATTATAGAGAGTCATGCATTATTCACTGCAGAAGATGAGGTTACATATTGCGAAGGGAATAACTCAAATGTTTAGTGTGATGTACTGTAAAGGTTCTTCTCAAAAAGGCATTCAATAAAGAAACTTGTTCTGTTAAAGCTGCTATCCATAATGTTGCCTCTCTACCACCACCTCTGTTTGAAACGTGGAATTGCAGTTTACTTGCTATTTTTTTTAAGGTAACAAATAGAAATTCTAAACAGCTATTTTATGAACAAGCTACAACATTGGCAGTATCTGGACAAGCAATATATTTGCCAGGTTTTCTTTTCTGTTATATTTCCTGAGAAATGCTCCCAACAGCTGAACTTGATAAATCATTATTCTAAACTTACTGTTGTGGATCAGGGTAAAATAGACTGTTTTGAACGCTGGTGTGTCATGCTTTTGTTCATTTTTAACCTGAAAAAGAACTTGAAACGTTTAGTCACATATTTTCTGTTTTATTGTAATATGCTGGAGATTTGTGCTCTAATGATGAGGTTGATTATAGCAGTAATGACTTGACCTGTGGCTTATAATAAACACTTACTGGAGATGAGTCAATCATTCATCTTTGTGAGCTGCGTGGCCTTATTCTGTTTATTCTGTGAAAAATGTCAATGATGGTATGTAGAAATTGTGGATTGGTCACATGAGAAACACGGGCCTTAATTGTTCTGCCATGAGCCATGGGACGTAAATTAGAGAGTGTGAGGTGAATTGTGCCTTTGCAATTCAAACACGCCATTACGCCGCATTGCCATCATCATCACTCAACTTTTCTAATGAAAACTAATGCCTTTCATTTACAGTGCTTCCTTTCGGAGGAAAACCCTTTAAAAACCCGGAAGATCTGAATTGATGATTCTGGCTTTAATTAGTATAGCCTGTTTTAGTGATCACATCAGTTCTTTACAGGCTATGCTAATCTATGCCAGAATTAGCAATGCATG
>JBAJNP010005882.1:0-27448 GCA_036877545.1 Yasuhikotakia modesta
TTGGGTTTTCATGAGCTGTATGCCAAAATCATCAATATTAAAACAATAAAAAGGCTTGAACTACTTCAGTTGTGTGTAATGAATCTAAAATATATGAAAGTGTTTATCAGTACATTACAGAAAATAATGAACTTTATCACAATATGCTAATTTTCTGAAAAGGACCTGTAGAACCACAATCTCTAAGTGTGAAACATTTATTGTTGATCTAAGCCATTATGTGAACTTGTATAAACATATATATGTTTTGTCAGATATGGTATCCCATACTCGAGAATGTACAGCATTTGTTACATCCTTGTTTGTCATTGACTCTATACCATTGACATTTAAAAATATTTTATATAATTCAGTTCTCAGCAACATATTTTTAATGCACCTCTTACTTTTAAACTGTCCACACACCTGTGTCCTTTGGTTTTGCAGGAAGACAAGTCAAGTTTCGATGACTATGGAAAGGAGACCAGTGGCTGCCCTTCTCAGGAAGCCACAGTTCGTGACCTGGGCACAGGCCAGGGTGGTGGACCAGGTCTTTATAAGGTAGTGAAGACCGGACCTTCGGGTCACAACATCAGAAGCTGCCCAAACCTTAGAGGTATTCCCATTGGAATGTTAGTTCTGGGGAACAAAGTCAAGGCAGTGGGCGAGGTATGGATTCCAAGCTGTGTTACTGTGGCTGCCAATAAATGACTAATTAGCCAGGTTTTTGCTAGTTTTGCAGTTTCTGTAACACAAACTCTTTATCTTTAAATTATTAGATAACTGTGTAACTTCCATCTTAGCAAAGTACACCATGTATATCCCTGGTGTGGGTATGTTGTCATTTTGTATAAGTTTAAGACGCTCTCACAAACCAACATGCATGGGTTCAGCTTTTGTATATTAACAGTACAATACATGCAGTATAACTGTGTGATGTATGAATTGATTATATGCATGGAATTTTTTAAGAACATTTACAGTAATATAAGCCAGCTGACAATTTAAGTGAATAAGTTACTTGTTGGTGTGGCGTCATCTTTAATTTTCTGAGGTAACAGAAACAGCTTAAATAATCATAATATAGTCAGGCCTAGCAAAACCCGAATTGTTCAAACATAAAATGAGATGGAAAAAGAGGTTTACATTTCGGCATCTAAAGATATAACAGCCGATCATCGTTGTGTCTCTTGTAGTGATACTGCTCATAAGTTCAATTTGAATCGTTTTTGAATTTTTTCTTCTAATAACCAGCAATACATTTTCACAGTTGTCCAGAAATTAAAAGCTAGGAACTAACCATATATATAGTGATTAATTAATTAATACATTTAATTGGCTTTTAACTAAATTATAAGAAATTAAACTTGTAAAGTCTGAAGTCCTCTCAAAATTCACATACCGGAAATAGTTCCTGCAGTTCTAGAGTTTGGAATTTGAATTCATTTGGCCATGTCTCACAGGAACATTGGAATTTGGAGGAATTTCTTTTTACTGAATCAGAGAAATTTACTGAATTGCAATTCAGAGAAACTGAATTGAATTATTATAGTGAAAATGTTGTGACAATACAGTTTTTTTATTTGTCATATTTAAAGCATGTTTCAAAAATTTAGTTTAGTTTAGGATTTTCAGGTAAAAATGGTTCTACCGTAATGATTTACAAAAATAAAATATCTATATAATGAGTAGTCTCCATGTTTAATCTATGTTTATTTATAGCACCTGGACTTGGCCTCTTTGTTCTCTTAGTTGAGGTTGTGGTGTGTCATGCTATCCTGAAATGCCCTTTAAAATTTGCGGCTCTGAGCCACCCAACTTAATATACACTAAAGACATAATGTGGAGTTTAAAGATGTGTCTTTTTTCAGGTAACATTCACATTACATTTATTCATTTAGCAGAAGTTTTTATCCAAATTGACTTGTTGGTACCTCCTTTACATATAATACATGTATTTTAGATAGTTTGAAAGTATATAAATGCACATTGTTAATATATCTGTGTCTGTATCAGGTGGTTAACCCAGAGGGCACATGGGTTCAGCTGGATAAGAACAGTGTGGTGGAGTTTTGTGAGAGTGATGAAGGTGAGGCCTGGACTCTGGCACGAGACAAAGGGGGCAATCAGTACCTACAACATGAGGAAGGTAACGCAAACACTCTGTCTCTGTTCTGGTCTTTGTTGGAGTATTAAGAAATAGTTCATGAAAGGTTCTGTCATTATTTATGTAACCCATGTTGTTTCTACCCTTTTTAACATTGTGTAGTCTTTTTATTCAAATCCTTGCTGTTTTTTGTAATATAGTAAAATAAATAGAAATAATATAAGATGTCTTTTTTTGATTTAAGAGCTTAAAGCAGGCCTATTATGCCCTTTTTTGAAATCCTGATTATGTTCTTTGGGTACACTACAAAAGGTGTTTATAAGTTATTCATAAAATGCATTGTTTTTCATGTTTTACCTTTTAATTCTTCATTGCTGTTTCCATTCTCATCAAAACAACCCTTTACATTTCTGGCTATACTAAAGTTAAAAAACTGTAAACGCATAATAGAACCCTTTTAAGATGATTGTCAGTAAATAACCAGTGAATTTTTTCTGTTTATCACATTGCCATAAAGCTTCAAAACAATGGAAATAAGGCACATGAATTATATTTTTGGACCAGTATAACAATTAAAATATATAACTAAGACATGACAGAATTTTTCCATTAACTGATTATGAATGTTTTTTTCATTACACAAACAGAACAAGTGATTCTGGGGCATGGAGCCCAGACCCCCCCTCCCAGCCCATTCTCAGTGCAGGCGTTTAACAGAGGCATGAGCAGCTCAGGAGCTCAGGGCTTTGACTACGGCATCTCCAACAGCAAAGGTAGGATCTAGAGGAGATTAAAATTAAATTTATTTAATTTTAAGTCTCCTGTTGTACAGTTTGTTTGTGTTTGCCAACTGAACATTTTGTATACTGTGCTACATCTGTCAGATATTGTCTGATCATTTAATTCTAGAACTGGAAAGAGAAAAATGTTATTACCCTTTTTTTTAATTTATGCAGTGTGATCAGTATCAGACTAAAACTCATGGAATTAAAAGCCAGACTGACTCATGGAATTAAAAATCATGCATAGTTGAAAGAATATTCCTCATAAATTCTATATAACATTACATTATAACATACAGACAAGATTTAAGCCTTGTTTTTATTCTGCTGTTCACATTTTAACTGTAATTTTACTTTGCCAGAATGTCAGAAATACTACAGTTAACTGGTTCTTTTTTGTAAAGGATGTCATGGAAATGAATCAAAACATCATAG
Organism: Yasuhikotakia modesta; assembly: GCA_036877545.1. NCBI lineage: Eukaryota > Metazoa > Chordata > Actinopteri > Cypriniformes > Botiidae > Yasuhikotakia > Yasuhikotakia modesta. The sequence continues at coordinate 3,304 of JBAJNP010005882.1, forward strand.
AAAGTCATACTTTTTTAACTTTCACATTTATATTGAAATTACTTTTAAAATCCAGTAACCACAAATGAATGGTAATACCAGGAAATTATAGAAATTTACTGACCAAAAGGTGTTAGAATACTGACTGTACAGTTTTAAGTATCTGTTTAACAGAAATGTCGTTTGTGATATTTATTTGTGAGTACAGTAGTTTTGTGATAGACCTGTACATGGAACATGCACCAAACGAGAGATAAGAGTTACAATAATAAGAAAATAATAATTTGCCTTAATTTAGCTCAGTGCAATCAGAGCAGTGATTTTCTGCATGCTGTAAACTGTGTTTTTGCTATTGTTTGTGCAGTGTTAAGGTGTCATTGTGTGCATGGGCAAGTCTCAGTGTGCTGCAGCTAGGTTTTACCTATTTCTACTCCACTGGCTCCACTGATTCACATCATATTGTTTTCATGCATCACTACTTAGTGGCGAAACTCATAGACCGCTGCTGAGCTGTACCTGTCTTCTGGGTTCTTTATTATTTCTTAAACTTCTCAAAGCAGCCTCAAAGCACTCAAATAAACCCCCTGATGAGAAATGATCATGCTAAGTTAAAACAACATGACCAAAATCTAAAAATCAACATGCAAGCAAAATTGTTCTTATTTACTTTTTGTTAATACTTGGAATTGTGTGCACAATTCGTTAGTACACATCTTTCTAAAGAAGAAAATCTTTATAATGTTTTTCTAAATGCAAAAATTAGTTCTGTCTCTGAAACACAGATTTTTCAACATAACATCAGCTTCATCCATACAGATGAAGGATTCTTACTCCATATTCTGGTTTGGCCTCATTAAAAGTAAAAGTGAAGTGAAAGTGACACATTTGTCAAGTACGGTATTCCATGCTTGAAATATGACCTACATTTAACCCATCCTCTGTGTTGTGAACACACTGCAAGCCATGAACCTACACACACCCAACCTCAATGTGCAGCTACATTTAACCCATCCTCTGTGTTGTGAACACACTGCAAGCCATGAACCTACACACACCCAACCTCAATGTGCAGCTAACACTGCAGCAGTTGGGGAGCAACTGGTGGAAAGGTGCCTTGCTCAAGGTTACCTCAGTTGTTTCATGCTAGTATTAGGCCAAGACTGTAATTCATAAAACATAATTTCCATGAATTTCACTGTAATTCATGGAGAAAGAAAGGAAGGAAGAAAAAGAAAGGAAGAAAAAGAATTGGCTTGTTTGCCAGTGCTTTATCTGTGACCCATGGTTTCATAAATACCTGACTTTCAACTTTTCCTATTCCCTTTCTATTCCCACCTCGTTAGTTAAGCTGACCCACTCACACAACCTATGACTCCCAGCAATGTTCACTGTTAATCTGACTAGCGTTTTGTATGGCTCCTTTTGAGGATCATATAAGCTACAGCACTCCCATTGTCTTCCGCATTGCAGGTGACCGGCTAAGTGCCATACTCGGTTCCATTCAGTATGGGCCTTTCCTCCCAACTCCTTCCGTGTTTGAGCAACCTGCCAAACCTCCCTCTTCCCCTATCCACAGCCCATTTGTGTTTGGACAGTCCCTTTCCCAGCAGCCTCAGCCGCATCCACAGCTTCCGAGTAAGTGTGTTTGTCTATAAAGTAGTGGCAGTGCTTGCTTGCCCAGTTGTTGCTTATTCTTGTCTTGTTGCTTGTTTTGTCTTTTTGCTTATTTGTTTAGTATGTGTGAGGTTGTTGTTTCATTTAGGCTTATTTCCTTATTTCCACTTTTCTGTCGTTCACACGCTTGTTTGTTGTAAAATTTGCCATTCTTTTCTTACATGGTTGTCATTTTTAATGTCAGTGGTCTAATAACATTTACAAGTTTCAAGTTTCAAGCAAGTTATAAGTTCTTCCCTATTGTTATTACTAACAGTAGTGCAGTTTGTTGTGTCAATTTTTAGTTAATTTAATTGCAATTCTTTATTTTTTGCTAAAACATGTACAGTGTTTAATTTCTTCAATATTCAGATATATTTCCTAAATAATTTACAAAAGAGTCCTTAATATGTCACAGCAAACAAGCCCCTTTGTATTTTGCATTGTAACTTTCAGTAATATTAAACATGCAGAAATGTTTCCAATATGAAAATTAAATTGACCTTGTAATCTTTAAGATGCATATGAAGAAGTTTTTTGCATATGTTTTGGGGGATCTCAACACAAGTGCTAAATTGTGAAGACTATGTAGTGGACTTCAACCAGTGGATTCATCCTAATTATCGTCCATAAAATATGCTGATCTGGGAAATCTCACCTGGCAACATCACAATGCCCAGCACTATATACGGATGTCACTGGGATAATAAAAACTTCTTCACCCAAATAATATCAATATGTAGTCAGAAACATACAGTACCCTGTTGAATTTATAGCGCTAATGCTAACAGGTTAAACACAAATGACTGTCTGCTTATCACTCTGTTATCTTCTTCTTCGTTCATCAGATAGAATTCAGCTTGCACAGCACTCTTTTTATACACAGATAAATCTCTGCTCACATTACTTAATAGTTGAACACATGACAGATAATTTCAAATATGCTTACAGAATAAGTTATTATAGGAGTGTGACTAAAATAACATTCCACTTAAAAGGTCACATCTGATTAGCATGTTACTAAGCTAATGCTGATACTATAAAAGTCATACAAATATGTTATTATCCTTACTGTAATGAAATAAATACATGTTGGTTTTAAATTAACATTTTCACACCCCTTCAACTTGGATTTGTGCTATGTCTGTGCTATATCATCTAATACATTTGTTTCATTTTTTAATTGCTGTTATCTGTTTGTTGTTTTTTTGTATTGTGCCATCTTCAGTTTTTCTCCTTTAGTATATAAAAGGTGAATATAAAAGTATTTAAGGTACCTTGCTGCGCAGATGAGTTAAACATTTGTAACTATTCATGTGTTAAAATGTACAGGTGACAGGGAAAATGTGCCCAGTCGGTCAATGTCTCCAGCCAGCAAACATCAACAAGAGAGTCGTTCTAAACCAGACAGTCACTCAAGCCAAACTGTTGACCAGGTGAAGAACAAGAACAATGACAGTATGTCTGCCAGTGAGGCCTTCATTCTAAAATCAGACACAGGGAAACTGCGCTCTGACTCTCATAGCCGCTCTCATTCCCCTAACCACAACACTCTACAAGCTCTGAAAGCTGATGGCCGAACCTCAGGCCTAAGGGCCGAGTCTCCGAACCCTGGCTCCCGTTCCTTTTCACCCAAACAAAAGACCTTCACTTCAGGGAGATCTAGTCCTTCTAGCATCAATTCCACACACTCTACCTCTCCTCAGGAAAAGAACCTGCCTGCTAAAGTTAGCCCTTCTTCTAAAACTCACCTGGACCCACCTCGCGAGAGATCAAAATCGGACTCCTATACGTTAGATCCTGACACGCTTAGAAAGAAAAAAGTGCCTCTCATGGAGCCTCTGAGAGGCAGATCTACTTCGCCTAGACCAAAAGTCCCACCCAAAGAGGGTAAAAGAGGAAGCAGTAATGCAGAAAGCCGAGCCCCATCTCCCCATGTAGTTCAGGAGAACCTCCACAGTGAAGTGGTGGAAGTGTGCAGGTCCAGTGCATTGCTATCAAATGATGAAGCAATTAATGAAAATGCAGACTTATGTAATGCTGAAGAGGGCTCTTCCAAGGTACACTTTAGTATTGGAAAAGCCCCAGTAAAGGAGGAGCTTGAAAGTCGTTCTTCACCTAAAGTCAGTCGTAAAACCTCCAGCAGACACACAAGACCCAAAAAAGACAAATCAGGGCCGCTCTTTAAAAGTGAAAATATTCGTCCCACCGAACCCGCCAAACAGGCTATGTCCCCATCAGTTGCAGAATGTGCTCGTGCTGTTTTTGCTGCCTTTTTGTGGCATGAAGGAATAGTACATGATGCCATGGCATGCTCATCTTTCCTAAAGTTCAACCCTGAGCTGACCAAGGAGCATGCACCTATTCGCAGTTCTCTCTGCTGCCATCAGGGCTTTGACGAGAAGGAGAGCAAACTAAAGAACCGTCATTCATTGGAGATCTCTTCTGCCCTTAACATGTTCAACATATCACCTCATGGCCCAGACATTTCCAAGATGGGGAGCATTAACAAGAACAAGGTTCTTTCCATGCTAAAAGAACCACCCTTGTCTGAGAAGTGTGAGGATGGAAAAGGTGAGACTGTTTCCTATGACATGACCAGCCATTCCTCCATGCGGTCTAAGTCTATCTTGCCTCTCACCCTCCAGCATCTAGTAGCTTTCTGGGAGGACATATCTATTGCTACCATAAAAGCAGCTACACAGAACATGATCTTCCCCAGCCCTGGTTCCAGTGCTATCCTTAAAAAGAAGGAGAATGAAAAGGATAGCAAAAAGGCAAAAAAAGAAAAGAAGAAGAGAGAGAAAGCAGAGGTGCGTCCCAGGGGAAACCTCTTTGGGGAAATGGCGCAGTTAGCTATGGGAGGCCCAGAGAAGGACACCATCTGTGAGCTGTGTGGAGAGTCTCACCCATATCCTGTTACTTACCACATGAGGCAGACCCACCCAGGTACAGTGCCATCCATGCTTGCTTCTTTTTCATTAAGACTTGCATTTCCTAGCTTTTTTGTCAATTCTAAGGTGTGATGGAAACATGAATTTTTTATATTTAGCCACATTCATTAGATTTCTTTAATGTACTCTCTCAGGTTGTGGCCGCTATGCTGGGGGTCAGGGCTATAATAGTATTGGCCATTTCTGTGGAGGATGGGCTGGTAACTGTGGAGATGGTGGAATTGGAGGAAGTACCTGGTACCTGCTGTGTGATCGTTGTAGAGAGAAGTACTTGAGAGAGAAACAAACAGCTGCTAGGGAAAAGGTATACATTTTACAACCAATATTATTAGCAAATATGGTTTAAAACAACATGCACTTTGTCAAACCATAAGCTCACTCATAGACTTACTTTTAACTCTGGTTAAACTGTGGTTCATGGGTCAGGTTAAGCAGTCAAGAAAGAAACCTCTCCAAGTGAAAACTCCACGGGCTCTTCCCACAATGGAGGCCCACCAGGTAATTCGTGCCAACGCGCTGTTCCTGTTGACTCTGAGCAGTGCCGCCGAGCCAAGTCTACTTTGCCATCACCCATCCAAACCCTTCCACACACATCTGCCCAGTGTGAAGGAGGGCGTGTCTGAGGAGTTACCCAACAAGATGGGCTGTCTATATCTGCAAACCCTAGCTCGGTAAATATCATGTGTTCAACAGGATCCAATCTGCAAAGGATCCAAAACTGCTGACCTATTTAAACATACACAGTATTATAAGACCAGTGTTATTGTAGTAATTCAATATTGAAATTAGCATATAGTCATGTTTATCTCATAAAAGTTTGCTCAATGTCTTTTTGCAGCCAGCACACTGAAAACTTTGTAGCCTATCAAGATGACAATCTGTATCAAGATGAGATGCGTTATCTGCGTTCTACATCAGTCCCTGCTCCCTACATCTCGGTCACTCCAGATGGTTGCCCCAACGTTTTTGAAGAGCCAGGAAGTAATATGAAGTCCATGCCCCCAAGGTACTGTAACAAGCTTTAACATTGTGCTATGCCCTAGAACTCTATTTTTTTTAAAACATTAGGGTTAGCCCATCGGTTAGCCCATTAGCCCATTCGAGAAATCGAAGTGGATATTTTGTTTTATTTTTTAAATAAAAACCTAGCGAGAACATACAAACATACTTAATATTACAATTAAAATGCTTTTATCATGATGATAAATCTTTATGAACATGCTAAATAATAAAGCTAATTGTAAATGAAATAATTTTAGGGTTCATAACCTGTAAGAAGGTTATATGTAGCAAACAGTAAACTGACAGATAAATATACTTTCTTGCTGCAGTAGCAAAATTGTTCATTTATTTACATATAGTCCATTTAGTGGAAGAGGTTAAGCATACAACATTAATAACTGCTACAGTTACACTTAAATTGGCTCTATTATACTCACCTTTTAATGTTTTCCAGTGTGTGACTGTGTTTGTGACTTTGTTTAGTTTGGAGACAAGCCCAATCACAGACAGTGATACAACCAAGAGAACAGTATTCCAGCGCTCATATTCAGTGGTAGCCTCTGAATATGACAAGCAGCACTCCGCCTCCCCAGCTCGAGTGAAGGCAGTACCCAGACGCAGGGTACACAGTGGGGATGCAGGTACTGCAACAAATTATTTCATATAATTACCAAAACAGTACTTATTATTATGGAGGGCAGCATAGGTATACACTTAACAATATCATGTGACATAACCATGCAGTTTCCATATTATGTGATGTGACTTGCATTGTGTTCTGCATTTTATAACTAGTTGTATCTTGATTGTATCTGAGATATTAGCATCTGGGCCAGTTTAACCTAAAATTTAACCTAAATCATAATGATCTGGATTTGGAAATCCCATGTTTTGCTGTCCTGGAGTTGGAAATCCATTTTATTTTTTTTGTTTGTTATTTACACAAAATATAAGGACTTTTTTATACCTGACTTAAATTTATATTTTTATTTGCTTTTAATTAATTTACCTTCATGTATACTTTTACATGACAGCATTTGGGACTAATTCTGAGTTTGATTTTGTTCTGAGATTTTATGTGAGATTTTATCCAATCTGATACTAACAAATTGCTTTTGAACAACTGGGCCCATGAGCTGCCACAGTAGTATCTAGCATTGCACTTTTGTTTTAATTTATTGTTACTGTATTATTGCAGCCTATTATGCGTTTATTTGTGTTTGCAGTGCTATCAAAAATGCTGTAATGTACTTGGTAAAAGATAATTTTGGTTGATCTCTGTAGAAGTTGGGTCCTCTCTGCTTCGCCACCCTTCTCCTGAGTTGTCTCGGCTGATCTCGGCCCATGGCTCTCTCAGCAAAGGCGAGAGGAACTTTCAGTGGCCTGTGTTAGCATTCGTAATCCAGCATCATGACCTAGAGGGTCTGGAGGTGGCCATGAAACATGCACTCCGCAAATCAGCCTGCAGGGTGTTTGCCATGGAGGTCAGCAGAGATCTCTCAAATGTCTATCCAGTTTTACTAAAGGCGCAAACAAATGTTGTTTCCACAGTCATAAAGAACATAAAAGTGTTTTTTCCCCTATAAAAGGGATTGTGAATAAAATAATGTGAATTTTTCTTCGTTTATCTAGATAAAATATATCTTCAGCTAGAATTGAGCAATTGTTCTAGGAATATGACTACCAAAATTCTGAAAATTCATTGGATCAAAAAGAATCACTAAACCCTGTTCTGTGTTTTCTTTTCAGGCATTTAACTGGCTGTTGTGTAATGTAACTCAAACCACCTCCCTCCATGATATCCTGTGGCACTTTGTGGCATCTCTGACCCCATCTCTCTTTGAGACAGAAGAAGAAGAGGATGAGGAGAACAAAGGAAACAAGGAGAACCTTGAGCAGGTGTGCAAAAATGCTAAATGATTGAAAAATCACATTTCACTTGAATTAGCCTAAACAGCCAGAGGTTTCTGACACCAGAGGTTTACTTCTTCCTTCAGGAGAAAGATTTAGGTGTCTGTGAGCACCCACTTTCTGATATACTTATTGCTGGAGAAGCAGCTCACCCGCTTCCTCATACCTTCCACCGTCTTCTTCAGACCATCTCTGATCTCATGATGTCCCTGCCTAGTGGAAGCTCCCTCCAGCAGATGGCTCTAAGGTACTTTCACCCTGTCTATGGACAGAGCAGAACCAGCAGAAGTCTGTAATACTATACTAGACTTTATTGTAACTGGGGGCTAATAATAGATAGAAAGTTTTAAAGATAAGGTGCACAGACAGCAACAACTTATAAATGGTCCAGCAACCACATAGCAACATGCTAAAAGTACTTTACATCATAACAATTACATAGCAACACCCTGACAATCAACCAACATCATGACAACAAGTTCTTCACAGGTAAACACCAGATATATTGTTTTGCTGTTTTACTAGGTGTTGGAGCCTTAAATTCAAACAGTCAGATCATCAGTTCCTGCATCAGAGTAACGTGTTTCACCATATCAATAACATTCTGTCCAAATCAGACGATGGTGACAGTGAGGAGAGTTTTAACATCAGTGTCCAGTCTGGATATGAAGCTATCAGTCAGGTGGAATTTTGTTCTTCTGTGTTGACTGACATCATAGATGACTTTCTTTTTGCAAACTATAAAGTTTTGATTTTGTTGCAGGAACTTTGTGTGGTAACATGTCTGAAAGATCTAACTAGCATGGTGGACATTAAAACGTCCAGTAGACCAGCCATGATTGGCAGTCTAACTGACGGCTCTACTGAGACATTCTGGGAGTCTGGGGATGAAGATAAGAACAAAACAAAGAGCATCACTATTAACTGTGTTAAAGGAATCATTGCTTCCTATGTCTCTGTACATGTGGACAACTCCCGTGACATTGGAGTGAGTTGATGATCTTCAGGCTGAACTCAAACTTAATTTGAGTTAATGGTTGGTAATTTCTTCATCTAATCATTTATCATTTGTGTTCTCTTAGAACAAAGTAACATCAATTACATTCCTTTGTGGGAAAGCTGTGGAAGATCTCTGCAGGATCAAACAGGTGGGACTGAATGAGGTGCTTTTAGTTATTGTTTTTCCCCAGACTGTGTTTTAAAATTTCCATCATGGTTTTTGGTTAATAATTAAAATCACTCAAAGCCAAAACAAGCTGAAAGAGAAGATACTTAAACATATATTTTGTGGTACAAGCCAAAATGTCATGCATACGTGTGGAATGCAATGATTTAATGATTTCAGTCATTTTAAAATATTTTTATTTTTGGGTGGAGCTATACCTTTAAAGAACTAATATTCTGAACTACTGACAAGTTAGTTATCATGGTAAATGGTATGCCATATTAAGCACCCTCAAGATCAATAAACTAATGTAAGAAATGAAGTAGGATGAGATGCACGTTGAAGGTTTCAACGAAGGAATAGTTTATTGCGGTGTTGCAGTATCAAAGTACATGAAGCACTCAGGGTTCAGCAGAGTCAGAATGAACAACGAATGTTTAAAAGATTAACATTTTATACTGTTGGGTAGACTGTCTCTAGCCCCCCATGTATATTGACATTTATTTTAAATGTAAATTAAGTTCTGTGGTAAAGGAGATTGCTCTGGGTTCCCACATAATGACTATTGTTATCCGTGATCACCCAAATGGTCGGGTGATACTGTCGTCTGACCAAATGTTTACCTGAATGTGTATTACAGTTACGTATCCCTTTGATCAAAGTTGATTCATGAAGTCTCTCTCTCTCTCTGAGGCCTCCTTATATTAACAGGATTACTGTTAATTCTATGATTACAAAAATATAAGTCTCTATGAAAAATAAGCCTTATAATGAGTTGAGCATGTCATTATTTTATCTTGGAGTGGAATCTGTTTAGAGGCAGACTGTAGTTTCTTACACTAAACACTTCTCTACCTAGTTTACCCCAGTTACTTACAAAAGTATTATCAGAGCTGCATCTACAAAAAGCAGGTCACATTTTCATTTTTTTTCCCAAATTATGCACCAGACACTAAGAAAGCTGGTGTAATTTTTACATCGCTATGCCACAAAATACGCTGACATCTGACAATAGTAATTACCTTAAAACAGAATAATTGCACTGATGGACATTTTCTATTTAAATGCTGTTTTTTATGGCACATAGGTCCAGTCAGCATTTCAGAGCTACAAAGCAACAACAGAAATGGTTATTAATCAATTGTAGGTCACAGGACACAAAACAGGGGCCCTTGGGTCTCCAGGATCACTTCATTCAATAGACTTTTTGTTGTGTCAGATTGACTTGGACTCGAGGCACATGGGCTGGGTCACCAGTGAGCTGCCTGGAGGGGACCACCACGTGATCAAAATTGAGCTTAAGGGTCCTGAGAACACACTTAGGGTACGACAGGTCAAAGTTCTTGGCTGGAAGGAGGGTGAGAGCATCAAGATTGCTGGGCAGATATCAGCCAGTGTAGCTCAGCAGAAGAACTGTGAGGCAGAGACTCTGCGTGTGTTCCGCCTGATTACCTCACAGGTGAGTTTGAAACATGTCAAAAATCACTCTTAGCCAGGTTTCACTTTTACAGTTTTACATATCAAAAACGTTGTAGTAACGCAATACTCCATTTGATGTTTTTGTTAGGTATTTGGAAAACTTATTTGTGGTGATGCTGAGCCAACGCCAGAACAAGAGGAGAAGAGCCTACTCTCTTCACCTGAGGGAGAGGACAAGGTCAATACTAGCACAGTAGCATGTGCTGTGATTACTAGCTTACAACCATTGCCCAGTCATCTATCAAGTGCTAAAGCATAACATTTTTAATTGTTTTGTAAACATTTTGTCTTCAGGCTCAGTCTGATGCAGACTTAAAGGAGCATATGGTTGGCATTATATTCAGCAGAAGCAAGCTGACAAACCTTCAGAAACAGGTACCACCACCAAAACTACTGTTACTCTGAAGCTTTGTTTCAAAACTTGCCATAATAGGGAGCATTTTAGGGCATAGTAGGTACATTTGAAACATTTAGGCTGTTTGAAAAGATTGATAGCATAGTTGAATTCTAAATCAGCATCACGTGTACACTTCACAGAGATTATGAATTCATTGCAACAAGCCCAGTGGCAGACAAAACGGGAAACGTCAATTTTAAGTACAATTTATTAAAGCCTGAATAATATAAAATCATTATTAATCATCATTATAGCTAGTTTAGTCTAAATACAAATGTTCTGTTTTACCCAATATTTTATGTGCTTTATATATTTGATTACTAGAGCACGGAGAGATTTGATAAAGATTTGTTAGATTTGCAACAACACCAACTCTGTGTAAATCAATTTTGTGTTAAATAGGAGCATTAATTGAACAGGGCCCAGTCCAAAAACCACTAGCCATGTTTTTACCTCTTACCTCCTCTCACCACTGTATACAATTCCAAATGTTGAGTTTCAGGTCTATATCAATGTCTATGAATTGCTAAAAAGTCCTAAAAGTTAAATAAAACAAATTCACAGCCTTCTCAGGAGGATGATTGTTGTACAAGCCAAATGCTTGTAGCACTTTTAATTGTTGTAATTTCCTATTTCATGCACTCTCTATTTTTTTTAAATTACTCAGACAAAAGCCTTATTTGTCATCAGGTGTGCGCCCATATTGTCCAAGCCATCCGTATGGAGGCCACACGTGTACGTGAGGAATGGGAGCACACCATATCCAGCAAGGAGAATGCAAACTCTCAGCCCAGTGATGATGATGCCTCATCTGATGCTTATTGTTTTGAGCTGCTCTCTATGGTTCTGGCCTTGAGCGGATCTAACGTTGGTAGACAGTATCTGGCTCAGCAGCTCACACTGTTGCAGGATCTCTTCTCCCTGCTTCACACTGCTTCACCACGTGTCCAGAGACAGGTTTGTGTTATGCTATTTTTTGACATTCTGTGTCATGTCAGGAGTTTGATAAAAATGTATTTAGGTCACATGGGGCTTTTTTCTGTTTTTGCTACTAGTTTTGTTCATTTGCCATGTTATTAGACTTTTGTTCACAGAATAAATCAAATATCAATATTTATTAATTGATAAAATATTGTGTAAAGTAAGTGTTTGTTTTTTGTGCTGTTATTACATTTAATTATCTATATACAGTATTGTCATAGCTGTCATTGAAAACCTAGACAACCACTAATCATGACTTTGGCCACAAATTAAGGCTCTGCAACATTGACAATTCTCTGTGTGAAGGTAACATCATTGCTCAGACGTGTTCTTCCTGAAGTTACTCCCATGCGCTTGGCCAGTGTAATTGGTGTTAAAGCCCTGCCACCAGCAGACATCAGTGACATCATCCACTCTAATGAGAAGGGCGACTGGACCAAGCTGGGCATTTTGGATATGTTCCTGGGATGCATCGCAAAGGCCCTTACTGTACAGCTCAAGGCTAAGGGCACAACTATAGTTGGCACGGCTGGCATGGCTGCAGGCAAAGGAGTCACAACTGTCACTTTGCCCATGATCTTTAACTCAAGGTGAGCAGGGATGCTAAAATCATTTGAAATCATAATTTGATCTGTAAAGTGTTAAAAACCTGTTTACCTGCTGTGTTTATCTGAAATGTTAAAAACCTGCTGGTATTTGGTTAATCTTCCAAGGCTGATTATTATTTGCCTTTGTTGCTTGGCCCGTGTTAATTGTATAGTTCATCTAAAAATGAAGGTTTAATCATAATATACTCACTTTTGGGCTCTGTAAAACCTCTATAGCTTTCATTGACTCTTTCAATGACCTGGTGACTTCTGCTGTATATTTCAAGTTTTCCAAATGTATATGGATGAGTTTAATAAAACAAAAAACATTAAAAACTGAAATAAAATGACTTTATAAAAAACTTTGTAATGGTTTCAAAAGGTTTTGGTTCTAAAGAACAAAGAAAGCCACAAATGACATTCAAATGACACAAGGATAAGTAAATAGTGAATCTTTACGTAAACATATCTCTTTAATATTGGACCCTAAGCATAAACTTAAAAATGGGAAGACTGTCCTAAGGCAACATGAAACAGTTTTTGTCATTCAGACATATTATATGACTCACTGTTGGTCTTTCTGTTCATGCTTGTGTAGCTACATACGGCGTGGAGAGAATCACTGGTGGATGAAGGGCTCCACCCCACCACAGATAGCGGAGATTATCATTAAACTGGTCAAAGACATGGCTGCTGTGAGTAATTATAGCTCTTTTCACATAATAATCCATGCCATCAGAATTACTTTACTGGTAAACACCAAAATACCTGTAAACTGTGTGATGTTCCTAACCATGAGTGAGCACCAAACAGTGTTGTGTTTTAAAACATGGTGGGGTTTCATCACAACATGCAGTCTGTTTTTTTGTTGCAAACATTTACATTCATTCAGTTGCTTTTGACCCAGCATCATTATAGACGAGCTGTAATCCTGTTCTGCATTCATACATAGCACCTTACCAGTAAATCAATGGTAATGTTACAATTTCTCTTACTGGTAAATTGCCAAAACATATTTACCAGTATTTTTTTTCACTCATATGATTGTGTAACGGTACTTTGCCAGTAAAGACACCATGTATAAAAGGGGCTTGATGAAATGAATTGATTTCCAGAATACATGATCTAATGTAATTTTACCAGTTTTAAATATAAAGCATAGCTGATGTACTTAAATCCAACAGAAATAGTATCTCATAACTTTTGTCTTTTCACCCTCAGGGCCACCTCTCAGACAGCTGGTCCAGGGTGACTAAGAATGCTATAGCTGAGACTATCATTGCCCTCACTAAGATGGAAGAGGAACACAGATCTCCAGTGCGCTGCATCGCCACAACTCGAGTATGACTGCACTCTTTATGTCACAAATGAGTATTTGCCATTTTAGTATTTTATGGTATAATTTTCAAATAATTCCCAAATTACACACTAATTACCCAAAGTAATTCGAAATCTGGTGGGTGGAGCTTTGCAATAATATCACCTTATACAGATTACGTCAACAATAACATTTTCATAACGTTTCTAATAGTTATTTTAATCAGCTAGAAGTTAATCTGTGGATACACATTCTAAAAAAAATGTGAATTATATAACTATGAATGTGGTAATGCATAGTAAAGCACTAAGCAAAGGTTGTATTGTTTCTGTTCTTTTAGCTGTGGCTTGCATTGGCCTTTCTGTGTGTGCTGGATCAGGACCATGTTGACCGACTGTCCTCTGGTCGCTGGATGGGCAAAGACGGGCAACAAAAGCAGATGGTACAGCAAACAGTGTCTGTCATGCCTGTGGGCTACAATGAAACCCAATCAGTAGAATGAAACATATTTATTAAGTTTTTTCAAGACAATAAGCTTCTTTCATTTCTACCTTTGCTTTTACTAATAGCCCATGTGTGATAACCATGACGATGGAGAGACTGCAGCCATTATTCTGTGTAATGCATGTGGAAACCTTTGCACTGACTGTGACCGATTCCTACATCTCCATCGACGGACTCGTAACCACCAGAGACAGGTCAGCCTTAACTTTTACATCCAGATCTAATTAGTGTCTTGTGGATGAGTGCTGGCTCTGTAATTGGCCCGTTGGCCTATTTCATCAATAACAAGACAGAACCTGAAGTTCCTGTAAATCTGCATGTTAAGGAATTTGCCATAGATTATATTTTGCAGGTCTAGATAAAGTGCAGCTGAAAATAACGTCTTGTTACCATCTTTTTAAGCAAGATTTTGAGGACTTAACAGTGTCTGTAAATGGTGTTGGAACGAAATGATATTGTCCCGATTTCAGATAGCAGAACATCTACCCAATTTGTATCCAGATCAACCCAACTGAAATTGTTAAAAACATATTGTTCTTGCGAAAACATTGTCCTTAGTTCTATAGATAAGTCTGTAGTGATGGGGGTTTGCCCAAAGAAAACCATGAGCAAATGATCAGTTTGTACAAAGTAACTTTTAAATGCTGGGCTTGCAAAAAAATCTTATAAAAAGCCATATAAAAACTATAGATTTTGTACTGACCACTGAAGATTAAATAGCTCTAAATGCCACTTATCCACACTGTAGACTCTTTTCCACTTCCGCAGATGCAAGATGCTAAATTTGTAGCTAAGATTGATCTTTTACCAGGCAATTAAGTTCCCTTAACTCCCTGTACACAGTGGTTCAAGGATAAGTGTGACCTATAAGGGTGTGAGCTGTTGATAGTTTGCTGGAGTATTCTGATGAAACACAAATTGTAAAGGTGCAGCAGCTTATCTGCGTTTAAAGATACATACAAGAAAACAGCTTTGACATGTTTTGACTATCAGCCAAAAAGGATATATTATGTAATGGCTTTATAAATGATCTGTGTTTTTTTTAATGATTCTTAATATGTAGCAGGCTGAGCACTGTACTAAAAAACTCCTACATGGTTTGCTTTGGTGAGAATCTACTGGGTGTCAATAAATGGACAATACATTTTTCTGTTCTTTGTCAGTGCTAGCTGCATGCAAAAAGAAGTTTAGTTATAATCAGTTAGTAGGTACATCCTTAAATGTATTGAAATAAATGTTAGTAGAACTGCAAGTTGAATTGGATTTAAAATCAGAATTTCACCATGATTTACATTCCTATTCATAACACTTGTCATGACCATGTGCAGGTGTTTAAGGAGGAGGAGGAAGCTATTAAGGTGGATCTACATGAAGGCTGTGGCAGAACCAAACTCTTCTGGCTCATGGCACTGGCCGACTCCAAAACCATGAAGGCTATGGTGGAGTTCCGTGAGCACACAGGTGACCTTTTCTAATTTAATGAAAAAAAAATTAAGGTAATAAACAGTGCAATTGTGATGAAGAGGGAAGAATGAGAACAGAAAATGCTGCAGTCTAGACTGATTAGGCACAGCAGCTTTGTGTGCTCAGAAATTAACAGATAAAAATCTAAGAAATTCCTAATGCGGGGTGTTTTTTATTCAGTGACTATTTCTGCTATTCAGTGACTAACTCACAGCACCTGACTCCCACATTCTAATTGCAGCATTGAGATGTGTGACTGGCTTTATTATTCTAGTGTCCCCAGTGAATTCTACAGACTATAAGCATATTGTTATGCAGGCAAACCAGCATCCAGCAGTTCGGACATCTGCCGTTTCTGTGGCACCAAGAACGGTGCAGAGCTGTCTGCTGTGGGAAGTGTGTGTTCGGACCAAGACTGTCAGGTTATACTGTCAAAATGTTGTTTCTTGTGTCATACATAGAACATAGTTAAACATAAGATACAAGCATATTGATGTATTTTACCTCTTATGTGCAGGAGTACGCAAAACTGGCCTGCAGTAAGACACAGGCATGTGGTCACCCATGTGGTGGAGTCAAAAATGAAGAGATGTGTCTTCCCTGCCTCCATGGTTGTGATAAAACTGCAGCTTGTCTGAAACAGGATGCTGATGATATGTGCATGATCTGCTTCACTGAAGCTCTTTCTGCTGCCCCGGCAATCCAGGTAAGGAAAGAATTACCTCTGCATGCAAAGGATGCATGGGCGTACAATTGCGTAAATAAAAAAATTCATTGTGTATTAATCTGTTTTGTTTTTAGCTGGACTGCAGTCATGTGTTCCATCTCCAGTGTACACGAAGGGTTCTGGAGAACCGCTGGCTTGGGCCCAGGATCACTTTTGGGTTCATGTCATGCCCTATTTGCAAGGTCTGCGCCTTATTTATAAGAGTTAAAGGAATAGTTTATTAAAAAGTATATAATCCTACCCCCATTTTCTCAGCTTTGTTATTCCCTATATTTTCTTACAACAGACACAATATGACATTTGGCACAATGTTGAGCAAGGCACCTTACCCCCAATTGCTGCGGCTACTGCCCACTAATGTAATGCTAATGCGCATGGGTGTG
Organism: Yasuhikotakia modesta; assembly: GCA_036877545.1. NCBI lineage: Eukaryota > Metazoa > Chordata > Actinopteri > Cypriniformes > Botiidae > Yasuhikotakia > Yasuhikotakia modesta. The sequence goes on from JBAJNP010005882.1 coordinate 19,808, forward strand.
CTGACTACTCGGTACTCAAATGTTGGGCCCTTTTTTTATATCTAAAGTTCAGTCTAATTCTAGTACAAAGCTATGATAAGAAATAATATGATATTTCTCCAGTAGTCCTTATATACTAAGAGTTGTATGCATTTAACACCAAAAACAATTTTAAAGTCTGTTATTTTTATTTATGTGCCACATTTCCTGCTTCCAGTTGGTAATGCTAATACTGGGACTCACAGTATAGCCCCTTTAGTATAGCTAATAAATGTAATTTTGAATTGCATTTGGCTTTATAGGAACAATACATGTACCATGTTTGCTGACTGTTGGTAATGTCTTTAGTCAAAAGGGGACGCAACAGGGCCAGTTGCCATTTGGCCCACTACAATAAACATATTCCTGAAGTTTGACACAAATTACTTAATGCGTGCTGTAGATTATATACCTGTTTCACATTGTAATTGTATCACGTTGCCATGCCAAAATCATTTGAGGTATCAAAAATCCCTTTACAGTTTTGAGTCTTCAATGTCTTGGCATGACGCTCACCATGTGACAAAAAGTCCAATGCTTCAGTCCTAATAATTAGAATCCTAAGAAAAACACTAGGAAAACATTTACTAAGTACCATGGTCTGTTGTCTGTCTTTTAGATCAAGATAAACCACTCTGTCCTTAAAGATCTGCTGGACCCTATCAAAGAGCTATATGAGGATGTGAGGAGAAAGGCTTTGATGCGACTGGAGTATGAAGGTTTACACAGAAGTGAAGCCATCACAATGTCTGGAGCTCGATTCTACAATGACCCAGCAGGATTTGCCATGAACAGATATGCTTACTACGTCTGCTTCAAGTGTAAAAAGGTTTGACCACACAGAAAACATTTTTTAGAATACACAGATATTCAAGATTTTTAGAAGATACATTTTTTTAAGCCAATTAGAAGCAGGAAAGATGTTTTCTAAAACATGTTTTGTTATGCTGGTTCAAACTCTCCTCACGTCCTGAGAGCCATCACTAAGTAAAAGTAAATTAATTATATTTCTATAAATATTTATATTCTGTGAACGGTGCAGAGTTGGTATAGAGAACAGAAATAACAGACTTCTGTCCCCTTCAGGCATATTTTGGAGGAGAAGCTCGCTGTGATGCTGAGGCAGGACAGGGTGATGATTATGATCCTCGTGAGCTCATCTGTGGAGCATGCTCAGACGTGTCCCGAGCACAGGTCAGTGGAATAAATAGTTTGAAAAACATTGTAAAAAGGGGAGGCATATTTCTTTTATAACCTTCTTTATATAATTCTGCCTAAAACATCTGTAGGTTTACATTAATTTGTTTCATTTGTTTTCCTAATGCAATTATTTGATTTAAATATAAATCATTGTATAAGAAAATATTTTTGTTATGAAAATCTCCTTGAATAATAATAGAAACCGAAAATAATTAAATGTAACCTGGATGTAGTATTTGTATTGTTTAATTATAGCAAAGCTTTACCAGCACATAAACAGAAAAGCTTTGCATTGTATATTATTTGTTTCACTAAATTTATATTGTATGTATATATTTATATTATATGTTTGTTTTTTGTTGGTCAGATGTGCTCTAAACATGGCACTGATTTCCTGGAATATAAATGCCGTTACTGTTGCTCTGTGGCTGTGTTCTTCTGTTTTGGCACCACTCATTTTTGCAACGCCTGTCATGATGATTTCCAGAGAATGACCAGTGTTGCCAAAGATGAACTTCCTCATTGTCCTGCTGGTAAACTAAAACCTGTTTGAATGAAATTTCTGCTTTACTGTAGGTTTGTTTAGAACTGTAGTGTTTTTTTGCCTATTAAATTACTGTTAAATTACTGTTGTCTTTTATAGTTACAAGCTGTCTTTTATAGTTACAAGCTGTTTTTCTTGTTTTTGAAAGCTTTTAACAGAAAAATGGCCAGACATTACAAGTTTTTTTTTGTTCTTTCTTCCTGTTAGGACCGAAAGGAAAACAATTAGAGGGCAGCGAGTGTCCTCTGCATGTGGTACATCCTCCCACAGGCGAGGAGTTTGCTCTAGGCTGTGGTGTCTGTAGAAATGCCCATACTTTCTAAATGCCAGGCTTCTATAATAATTCCTCTGTATATTTTTATCCACCTATGGTGGAAGGCTTCAACTTTAGCTGCAGAATCATCAGATGTCTAATTTTGAGAGGACTTTAACAGGGCCTGTGTTCCAGGGTGCATCCCTTACCCCAATATAAAAAAATAACTGTCTTGTTTGCATGCAGCCGTTGTAACCTTATGGCTCCCATAAACGTTGTACACCTCCTGACCACTGAAGTGTAACAAGATATTAAGGATTTTTTCACTGAAATTGTGACTGCTTACGACCACCATGTATGTGAGAAAGAAGACGAAACAAGATGGGAGATGATTTCTGCTTCTCAGATATACAAATTTAATTGATGTATGTAAACTGACATTTTTCCGAACCCTTTACTGTATTCATTAACTTTGAAGTTCATCATGGTTTGCTGGGTGAAGATTCAAATGATATCTAAGGACTTTAGAATGTAATGCAGGAAGGAAAATAATGTATGATTTATCTAATCTTGTATATAATGACAGTAATCTTTCATATTTGTATTCCGATGTTGCTACTCTATATTTGTTTTGTTTGATATTCTGGGTTTTGTTTTGAGCCAGAACTTTTAATGAAGTGCAATACTGGGTGTGCCTCTTTGCTGATGTAAACATATGGAATGTATGTCAATAAAGCCACTGTACATTTTTATGCAGTGATACACACATTGTTGTGTTTTCCCTTGGCAAGTATAATATTATTTCTGTAGTCAGAACTTTGAGGGACTTAATGTTTGTAATGTCTGTCCTGTTTGTTTCATTGACGTGGTATAAACCCATTTTTCTGTCATTTTAAAAAACTAAAGGTTACTATGTTCTGCTTTTGTATTATAAGATGACTCCAGTTCTTACACAAAATTAAAGGGTTGTGAGGCAAAACATAATATATTAGAAATTGTGGATATTTATTGGTTTTGGAGGCACATAGGAATGTTTTGGGGGTGGGGGAGTTTGAGGTGTGGTAAACACCTGCTGTAAAAACATAAAACTTCTGAATCTGCTTTGTATTATCTGTGGATGGAGCTGAATGGTAATAATAAACCAGGTTCTCTGTTCAGCAAAGGTACATTACAAAAAAGTGTTGTGTGCTTATTTTAATCTTCTAAACATCGAACATGACAATAAAATGATTATAAAGTAAAATGATTCGAACATTGGAGAAAAATTTAAGACGAACTGAATGTTAGATTAGATTAGATTCAACTTTATTGTCATTACACAAGTACAAGTACAGCTCAACGAAATGCAGTTTAGGTCTAACCAGAAGTGCAATAAGCAGTAAAGTGCAGGATATAGGTTATGGTATAATGTAAAATGATATAAACAGAACTTTACAGAAAAATGTAGTGCAGCAAAGTGCAGGCATGTGACATGTGATTAGTGCAGTAACATGCATTGTGCAATAGACAGTACGTAGTACTGGTGTGCAAATTGTGTAGTAAACGTAAAGGAGGATTGTAATGACAAAAATCTGGAGTGCAGGTGAATGTGAGGACAGTTCAGTAGTGCAATTATGGTCTTCGGACAGCTGGTTCTGGTCTACAGATTCCTGAAGCACCTGCCGGAAGGCAGGGAATAGAGCAGTCTGTGGGCAGTGGTGTCCAGAAGTGCATAGATGGTCCTGTAAAATAAAAAATAGAGTAACATTAATTATTATTATTAATTATGCTATTGATGTAGTTAATGGAGCATGTGTTTATAAGAGTATAGTGGAGTCACTGAGTTGCAGAGTTCAGTAACGAGACAGCTTTTGGAAAAAAGGGGAGAGAACAGATTGTGAGCGGGGTGGGAAGAGTTTTGAGGATGCAGCATGCTCGATGCAGACAGCGTTTCTGTTATTAATTAATTAATTTAATTGTGATATTTTCAATGTTAATGATGTTCTCAACAGCAGGAAGTGGAGTTCCTATGATGCGCTGAGCGTTTTTTACCACCTGCTGCAGTGCCTTGCGCTACTCACACTCCTCCTCACGAAAATGAAACGTCACCGAAAACAAAGTTTACATAGACCCGTACCCCCCAAACGGCCCCTCCCCCGTTAATGTTATAGCTGCAGTGCCATTGTGAAGTTCAAGACAAAATTCTTCAATTCAATTTTTGTGAAGAAGCAATTTACCCCTGTGTTTTAATGGTCCCATGTGCCCATGCATTTTAATGGAGCATTTCAGTGTTTATAGTCTCACAATAAGCTGGACCAGAGCTTTGGAAGCAAACAGCAGCCAAACTCTCACATTCATATATAGTATATAGTTTATAGGGATTAGGGGTTTAGAAAGGAAAAGTATAACCTATCTATCTATGTCTATTTGTCTATGCATCCATTCATTTATTCATAAGAACTGTGTAATAGTGTGTGTGGTAGTTTATGATGTCACATTGTATGGGAAATCGGAGTACACGGAGAAAAACCCATGGTGTCGCAGGGAGAACATGCGCACAAAACAAGGTTCAGTATTCAGATAGGTTCAGGTTCAGATACCAAATGAGCCGCTGTGCCACTTTAAAAAAGATACTTTGGTATCTTTGTTTGAATAATTAAATCTCAAAACCATTATAGGAAAAGCTTGTATATTGTATATGCATCAAATCTGTCAATAGGTTTGTGAGATGTTAGGTTTTGGGGATAACGTTTACAGTGTGTGTGTGTGTGTGTGTGTGTGTGTGTGTACCCCACCAGACTCCAACCCCTTTTCAGTGTGTGTCCAAACTCATGTATTCATGTTTGATGTTCTCAAGGAAACATATAAATAAAGACGACAAATCCTATTTGGATTAACTGGTGTTAAAATGAAGAAATATTAATATTAAAGCTTTCGTGATCGGACTATAACAGTCACAAGCCTGTTAAAGGTTTGTGAAACACTGGGTGTTGTTCTCTTCCGCACCAGAGGAGGCAGTATAGAGCTATAGTTTCTCTTTAAGAAACAGCCTTGTGTAGAAGAAGATATAGCTTGTAATGGCTGCAACATGGCCTTGACCAGGTGGCCAAACTTGGGATTTTTAACCTTGTCTGATGTTCAACTGAAAATTTTGCCCCATGTGTCAAATGTTTGAGTCCTTGTTGAGAAACGTATATTTTATGCTCAACAGAAAGTAAGTGAGTCTATATTTTGTGAGAATATGTGACTAACTGATTGTAAATGTCTTTGAATGTTGAATAAGATTTGTTTTACTTGTGTAGAAGGACTTTTTGTTCTATGAGGAATAGGATGTTTGGTATGGAGACTGTGGAAGAAGTTTAAATTTCCATTTCCATCTTCATCTTCTTGGGCCTTCCCTTTGTTTGGAACTTGTGTACTGATTATCACTGGCATATGGACAACATTATTGGATATTTTGATGGAGAGATTGGGAACAGATAAGACTTTATTCATTCACTCACTTTTATTCACCACCTATGGACAATGACCTCCTTTGAATTTGATCAATAATTTTATTTGGGTCTGTTTGTTTGGTTTGTCATTTGCTGTAAGTGATTACCAAAAGGTTGAAAATATTTGAGGTGTCTTTAAAGTTTCTACTAAATATAAAGCATCAACTTAGCACTAACCAAGTGACTCATTATTGAATTATAAGATAAAATATATTATTATTAAGTGTATGGTAGCTTTTGGATTGAATAGTCCAGAGACTGTTATAGGACTATGGATGTGCGAGACCAGTCGACTGAACGGTACAGCTACTTGTTGATGCTGAAAACAGCAGTCGATTACTCTAGAAAAGGATTTTGAAATCCGTACTTTGTTAGTGTCGTTTTGTAAAAAATAACACATTAAAGTGTTTAAAAACACATAAGCCTTTTGTGAATTGTATATGCAGCGAAAACAACGTTTTTGTCATGTGTTCTGTTGTCAGTCGATGCACTATAACGCTAAGTGTGAGAGTATTGCGATTTAGAAGATAAACAGTTATTTAAGTTGTCTTGTCAAACTGTAAAGTAGTAATTCACTGGAGCCACGTGTAACGATACCCAAAACGCAGGTGTTAGCATAATGGTTAGCAGTGTGTCATAGCTGCGTTTCTGATAAAAATATGACAGGAGACGCGCTATCACTAAAATTTGTTGATGGGGCAGAAAATGTAATAATCTTAAAATTATAAAATCTGAAGGGAAGGCACGCTTTAGATTTTGGTCGCCAGAAATGAATTGAATTAATTCTAATTAAAATAAGATGTTTGTAAATGATTACATTAGACAATAATTACAAATAATCAGTAACATTTTCAAACCACAAATATCAACAGTTGTGTATAATGAAAACCAGTCTAGAGGTCTGAAGACTTGTGGGTAAGCCTTCACCACCTGCCCCATGTTCAGCACCAATGATGATCATTGAGCATCAATGATCAGCATCAGTGATTAAAAAAAAATGATTAAATTTGACAAATCAGGTCAAACAGACCGGGAATATTGACGAAAAAACATGTTTATGCCTCAGATCATGATCCAGACCAGAAGCAATGAGAATAATCTTAAATTGATTTCTTTTACAAGTTTCATAATTTATGTATATTTAGCTGCCCGGTTGACTGCCTGCAGCTCAGGGGAATGAATACTGCTGGTGAACTAACTGTCTGGTTGCAACAATATAGTAATAGGAAGAGAACTCTCAGTTTAGTCCCAAGTTATACATCACCTAAACATTACTGGAGTTTTGGTTTCTTGCTAGTGTTGCCCTTTGGCTTTGTAATTATTAGGTTTTATTATCAAGGTTTTGATCTTAGCCTGAATATGATCTTTCAGTCTTTTTCTTTAGCTAGTTTTGCGAATTCATCATATTGTACTTTTCCTGTGTTCAAAGTCTATCTTCATTTTAAAACCTGTTTTGCAACAATGCAATATTGTGAACTGGTGAAAAGCATTTTAGAACTAAATGTAATAATTTTATATTTTAAAACAACAATAAATGAATTCAGACAAACAAACTTTTATTTGTTTTTGTAATTTTTATTTAATTCTACTCAATTCAATTATACTATATATAATTATATTATACTATAATGTCAATTAAAAATTCCATGTCAATCCAAATTTTACAATTCCAATCTATAATGTTTCACATTGTATGGGAAACCGGAGTACCCGGAGAAAAACCCATGGTGTCGCAGGGTGAACATGCGCACAAAACAAGGTTCAGTATCCAGCGATACCAAATGAGCCGCTGTGCCACTTTAAAAAATGTTAGCTGGTAGTTCCGCCCAGGGAGATGCACTGGAGCTAGAATTTGATGTAGGGCCCAAACCTCCGTCCCACCCACCCACCTTGGAGGGCAGATCCTACTTCTAGCACCAAGTGATTCCATGGGGTGAACCACCAACTGCATTTTAAAAACACGCACAAAAACAGCCAGCCAGTGTCCCAGAGCTAGCTGACCCGCCCAGAGAGATGCACTGGAGCTAGATTTTGATGTAAGGCCCAGGCCTGTGTCCCACCCACCCACCTTACAGGTCAGACCCTACTTCCAGCACCAAGTGATTCCCTGGGGTGATCCTCCAGTCCCAGGACATAAACCTTGCTCTGATGCA
>JBAJNP010005883.1:0-27448 GCA_036877545.1 Yasuhikotakia modesta
TGGAAAATTTTCACTTCATGGTGCAGAGAGCGCCAGCAAGACCCAGTGGGCTGCATTGTAAATGCAGTCTTGGAGTTTTTGCAGGCTCGATTCTCTGCAGGACTTGCCTACTCCACCTTGAAGGTTTATGTGGCATCTATCTCTGCGTACTGCTCTTCACTAGGTGGATGGGTAGACACCCTTGGGTTACACGTTTCCTCCGAAGTGCACTGAGGCTGAGGCCCCAGGTACGATCTCGTATCCCACCTTGGGATCTGGCTGTAGTTCTTGAAGCTCTTTGTGCTCCACCTTTTGAGCCCATTGAGGAAATATCTGATCATCTATTATCAATCAAGACGGAGTTCCTGTTGGCCAGGGTGAGGAGGGTGGGTGACCTTCAGGCTCTCTCTGTAGCGCCTTCCTTTTTAGACTTTGCGCCCGGTTTGGTCAAAGCCTTTCTATTCATTCACTTCCTAAGCTAACCTGAGTGGCGATTGGCATGTGCGTTTTATAGTCTCTTGGTCATGCCGTCACCCCGCCTGTGACGACACGCCCCCCAATTTGTGATTACACACCTGTATCAGAGTGCATAAAAGCTGATGGTGTTCCCATAGCGTTTCGACGCTGCGTCTCGTTCCCTTCAGGGAACCAGGGTTACATACGTTACCTGAGACGTTTTCCTGTGGCTTCAATATGGTAAATGTGGCACATGAAATTTACACCTTCAGGAAAAAATAATGCCTGTTCCTTTAAGTCACTTGAAAGGGATTGCTAACTGATGTTTCTCCTCAGGTTTTATAGACCTCCCTGGATGTGTCAAAGCATTTCATTGGGGTCTTTGGGGGTCATAGAAAATAATCACTTATTGGACCAATCTGCCAATGTCTGGTGTACAACCAGCTCTGAGAGGCTTTTTCATTAAGTTAGCAGCAAACATGCTTTCTTTAGTTTTCAATACCTTTGAACAACAATAGTTCCCTGCACACAGCATAGTGTTTTGGATGTCCTGCTATTCGAAACCAAACCCTGAGTGTGACCACCTGCTGTGTCCTACTAATTATTCACATGCTAATTCATTATCCATATAAGAGTAAAGTATTAGCAGTATTAGCATAAGACAAAATGCTGAGGCTAATGAGATGACACGTCTCATTGTCAGTTACATAAATATGTTTTTGGTAATGTTCAGTTTTCTCAGATAACTTAAAGCAAACATTAAATGGTTAGAAAAGAACAGAGCAATTGTTTGGTAGGCCTATTGAGATTTGACATGCTTTTATATGTGAAATACCATATTGTATGGATTGCTCACAGTACTCAGTACTGTCCATTTACGAGTGTGAAAATGGGTTCCAGTGGCTGAATACGCTTAGGATTTATTGTTCAACACTTGCCCCAACGCAGACTTTTAATTTTTGTTGTGCATTTTTTCCAATGAGTCTGCAATTTTTTGAAAATATGTCTTTAAAAACATGAACGCCTTGACAAAGTGCTCTAACTAATCCTTGCTATGTACTCACCAAAAGATATCTAGTTATGAGAAATGGTTGTGAGGCTAGTGTTTACGCATCACAGAAAGTCTCAACGTTTTTTTTTTTAAGTTGGCCACATGAAGAAAACTTTCTTGGTATATTTTTAGACACGTTAACAAGACAACATGCCAATTACACACAGGGCAAAGAAGGCAATTACATCGCTTTCCCTGACAGGACTCACAAGCTTCTTGCTGTTTTGGTAGCGGTGATGCTAAAAGCTGATTTTCACATGTGCACATGTGCCCAGGATACATGCGATGCAGTAAACAGACTGTGACGTGCAGTTCATTATGGGAACTGAAGGATCTGATTTCAGACTGAATAGATTCACACTGATGAAATGGTTCACGGAAACATGGTCTAAATTGTCTGTAATCTATATGAAACTAAATCAGGGCCAAGAATCATATCAAGGCTTGGAAATCAAACTAATTCAGTGCTGGGAACAGCAACATGCTACAACACCAATATTCCCCATTTTCAAACCCAAGAGAAAAATTGTAATACATTTTGTGATACATGAAGTGTCATTTTAAATGCACATGTATTTGTTGTATTGAATTGTGTTACCTAAAGATTCAACAAGAGACCACAACAAAATGATAATCACAAACTGTTCAATCACACTTGTTCACACTCTGGAAGACTTGCTGTAGGAGAATAATGCCATTAGACCTCTGTAAACAATGTTCAAATGCTTAGAACATTGTCAAATATTGTGTGTCTGATTATTATGCTTGCAGTCAGATTTAATTGAATTATGGAAGCGCTCCAATATAGCAACAGATAATCAGAGTTAAATCAAGCCAGAATTAATTCTTTATAATTTGATCAGATAAGTTACTTTTCTCTGAAGTGGAGAGATCACAATTTATCTCTGTTGAATTTCATTATAACTGCGTGATTATCTCTATTGTAGCGCTTGTTCATTCTTGTTGGTCTATAGCAAGTGTTCGAAAACTGTTTGATCCAACTATAACACAAACAGTACATTTTAAAAGCAATCATAGTTTTTCTCTTATCGCTGCCCTTCAGTTACTTAATATGCAAGGAATATATGTGGGCAGAAGCATTTGTTATTGTAAACTTTCAGACTAAAGGCTTCTAAACTGCCAAATATAGCGACATAAAATGTATAACCTTTCTGCCAATAACTATTATTTTAACATTGTTATAATGTGTACAAACCTTTAATTTCCCTGCACAGCTTTATTATACAAAACCTATCCAAGACCAGACTTCAATTAATTATTTTAATTATTCAGATTTATTGTATTGTCACCAAGTTATTCTAACACAGAGAGCCTGTGATTTTGGCAAGTGAAGACTTATTAATAAATCAGGATTGCTACAAAATTGTTCACATGTGGGTTTTACACACAAATACGACATGAACATAATGTAGCGAATGAAATCCAGCACAAAAAATTGTCTGTGTGACAACAGTAGCACAACATGCTACAACATCCAATATCTGCAAGGCTAAGTCTCCAACTATCCCAAAATTTAGTCGTCAGCACAGTCAAGGCAAGCACAAGGCCAAGCAGCAGGGTAATAGTTCTAGCTGACATGTGGAGGTCAAGCGGATTTGGCAGGTTTTCCAGTGTGAATAGTGTCTAGAGTCGGAAGACTCTATGCCAGTAATCCACTGAGGAGAACACATCTCAGAAAATCCACAGTTCTGTTACAAATCCCTGACAAAATGGAAAATAACACTGTAATCTGGCGTTCATTTGTTGTTTTGGTTGTGCTTCTGTTGGTAAAATACCCTCCATCTATTATAAACGTGTAAATAAAAAATGGTTTGTACTTGGACAAACATACAAAAACAAAAGCTAGTTAAATAAACATTAGCAGAATAAATGCCGTGTACGGTAGCCAAGTTGGAAAGCATGACAGAATAAATAGATGCATGCTAATGCTAAATTATCCTTTCTACATATCTATTGCACATATTAAATGCCATTGAGAAATAATTTGGATTTCCACTGCCGTGCTTTCCAACATATCGTTCTCAAGCCTATGGCAAGAAATTCTGTGTCCATTTAATTACGTATTAGTTCCAGTAGATTTAAATACAAAATGAAGCTGCTGGGGAATTTGACACATATGGTTCTAGCGGTTGGTTTGACCCTTGAGTTAATGGCACTTTCCTCAAATGCCTAAAATTTCATACTCATGCACGATGAGCCCCTAACCAATAAGGATTATCCTTGAGCTAATTTTAAATGTGTTGGTCAACCTACATTTTCACAGACAATTTTTTTATAAAGAACATAACTTAACATGCAGTGATTTTAATGCTATGATATACAGTGACATTCCACAAAACTGCAACAGGGCCGTTTTCTGCCCTAGCATGACAATGTCCTTCTAAGCAACACAAGGTTTCGCTGTAGTTTTTCCTGTATCATGGCTTTACAAGTCAACAGTCATGTAACAGCATTCAGCCTTTTCTAAGTATAGAACACAACTCAATGAGAACTCGGCCCAGGGGTGAATATTTAAGGGGATGTCAGACTCGACAGAGAATGCTTGTCCAAAACAGCTTCAACTATATGGCATCTAATATCTGCAGTGCTAACCGGGCCTATTTGCTCTTCTAAACTCATCTGCTTTAATATTATTTTGTTAACATGGGCAGTGTCTCAAATATTGTGTTGAGTGACCTAATATGTTCTATGCCAGAAACTTGAACCTTAAATATTCTACATTTACTAGCATTTAAACAGCCTTAGATATTCAGGCACAAGTGTATGTCAACAATGTCTTATTGCACAAAAAGTTACTGCGGTCTTCACATAGCCTAAAATAACCAAGACTGATATTCTGAGAAAGACATACTGCAAAGCCAACATTATAAAACCTCCTCCCTCTGCATTTGCAGATTTTGAGGACTTATACTGCAGCTAAAACAAACGTTAGCCTTTGGAGTCCCACCAGCTGGGTGTCTTAAGCTTTGAATGTGGCCAGCGCGTTCAAATACTTTTGACTTTCTGCCCACACACTCCAGTTCTTTATGAGACTGACACAGCCATTGTCATCGCATGCTACAAAGGAAAAGCTTGCTGTGGTATTCAATAAAATCTACATGTATAATTAAGTAATCAAAAATTTTGGCAGCCTTGTTTGCTTTGCATGGATCAAAACAAATGCAATGAATGGCATGTAAAACAGATCAAAACGCTGCTGCCCACAAACACCAAAAAAACATAGTAGTGAAACCATGAGGTTTGTCTTAGCCCTGCGTTTAAACAGAAACTGTGCTTTACAATTGTAACACAATGGATGTCATGTACAATGCCACACACAGCCACAATGTACCAGTAGACCCTAGACAACACACAATGTCATCGCTTACTCAACAGCAGGGGATATAAACAAGTAAGTAAAGTTATAAACAAGCAGAGTGGATATAAAACACGTGAATACTTCTCTGTTGCAGGAGACTGTGGATCTGTGAGGGAGAAGCTGACGGATGAAGACAGAGCAGGTAAGCGCTTAAATATTCCTTGTTTCACGGGTAGATACGACAGCCGGCCAGGTAGCGTCGCATGACAGAATCCACGCATGTCTACGAGACCGGGCAAGAAATGAAACCAGGTGTGTTTAAATAGACATATCAAGCGTAAATATGATACATCCGTATTTAATAAACATTTACTTAATATAAACAAACATTGTAAGAATAAACATTTCTCATTTATTTTAGTTTATATTTCTGACACAAATATATGTTAAAGTTTATATTTAACGCGTTTTCAATGCGTTCTGACCTACGTGAACTACCGTAGAAGCTGTTAGCTTTCCATCGCACACATTTTCTGAATGATTCGTATTGTTCGTATTTGTATATAGATGCTGTCGGGGGGCACATGAATTTATCAACAGCCAAACACGTAATATAAGTGATATAAAACACACGCTTTATATCTCCTCCTTATTGTGTTATATAGTTATAAGTAATCGCGTATCATTTTTAATAACAAATAAGCATTCAGTTCTATAAAGTTCTGTTAGAAAAGCATATTTTAGGAAAGTTTCTATAAGTTATTTAAAGTTACAATTAAATCCATAGAAATACGATACTTCTTTATGAAAGATAAAGTTTAAAACTAATCGTTTGGAGCACATTAAAAAATGTTTATTATTATGTTGACGCATTTAGATGATGTGATTTTTCTGCAACACGCAGATCACGTGATAAGAATTGATTTAAACAGAACGTGCCATAGAATTAAATTGGCCTCAATTTTTCCATTTAAATTATTTTTTTTATTACAAATGTTAATACTTAACATTGGCATGGTTCTTATAGATTGTAAAAAGGTTGTTTAGCACAATAATGTTATTGTTATGAGACAAAGTACCCTAATTTGATCTTGTTTAGACTGTTCTGAGTGTAGTTCAATACGCTTAACTGTGGCACAGTTACAGCTGTGATTACACACATGTCATGATGCATTATTATATTGCATAGGCATTCCAGTGTTGTTCTTGTCCTATAGCATTACTCCTGAAACGTCTCTCTTCCAATGAGATTTAAGGACCAAATCTAAATGTTGTGTAAATCCAAACTATAACACACAGCCTTGCATTGTTAGTGGATAAGTAATTGTTTTATTTGATGTCTTAGTATCACCAAATTAAGCAGCTTTAATTATTAAATGGCCTGGGATTATTAATAAACTATTTCCTGTATCACAACTTTACAAGTCAACGGTCATGTAACAGCATTCAGCCTTTTCTAAGTGAATACTTGTCCAAAAGAGCTTCAACTATGTGGCATCTAACATCTGCAGTGCTATTCAGGCGTAATTGCTCTTCTAAACTCATCTGCTTTTCAGACAGTGTTTGGAAATGGCTTTCAGTGCTCTGTTGGGAGCTAGACAGTGAAAGTTCACAGGGGCAGGACAGCAGGCCATAGAGGGTATTTAAACTGTCTGTTTCCACTGTTTAAATTGCACGAGTGCTTTAGGAGCACATCTGGAGTGCTCCGCTTTGGGTTTACACTGAGGTTTTGTAAAAGTGGTTTTGAGTTTTCAACTGTGTACTTTGTTGTACATTCACACCAACTCTTAAGCTAAACTGAGAGTCGCATAAGGATTAGCTCATTGTCTTTAACCTGAAGCTCACAATGCTATTTTTCTGAGCAGCTTATAGGTCTATTCAGGCAGGCAAATCAGTTCACATTGACGCTGTGTATTATTTGCACTGAATATTACATTAGTTCATTTCTAAATTGCTGGAACTAATGCACGTATATAATTATAATGCATCAAAGCTACTTGCGGTCTTGCTGTTTGAATTGGGTTTACTATACAAGAATATATAGATTTTATATGTCTTTATTAAAACAAAATGAAATGTTGACGTTCTCCATCTGTATATTAGACATAGATTAGGCAGAAATAGTCTTTATTTTATTTATTTATTTATTAAATGTATTATTTATTATTAAATTTATTTATTTATTTATTAAATGTATTAAATTCATGTAAATAAGAAGACCATATATATAGATGACCTATAGATATGATGTGATTTACATATTCAGCAGGTGTTTGAAGCATTGAAACATTTACAAATAAGAGGTTACTTAATGCACAGTAACGTGTTTGAACAGGGAGTGACAAACAGATGTTGGAAAAGCATAGTTAGTTGCAGTTGTACATATAGTTTGGCAAATTCAATGTCATTGACTTTTTAAATGGAATAATATACAATATTTACCCATATTTACCAAAGTGCTATGACAGGGCTTTTTGTGCCGGTCAAAGCATGGAAGAAAGAGAGTAAAGAGAGTGTGAAATGTTCATGCCTTTGATGAAAATGTTGAAGCTTCGCTATTCCCCAATATGAGCAAAACATTAGCGTACAAATGACAGAGCTCTTGAACCTAAGGTCAGCCGCCCCATGCAAGTGTAGTCTTAATGGAGACAGCTCCCTCCATCTCTTGTGTCCCCATTACTCAGAACCCACAGTGTATTAGTGCGCCTCAGGTGTAATTAGCCCAGGCCATTTCTACTGTAGTGCTCATTCTTCAGCCCCTGTGAATGTAGCATCGCTACAAAAAGGTGGAAGAAGAGCCTCGCTCGCATTATATTAAAGGGAAGGTGACGATAATAACCCAATACTGGGTCTAGAGTAAAAGCAGATGTGGTCGCAATATGTCTCCCTTAAAAGAGAAAAGGGGCACTGAGGTATTTGACCTTTGTGAGGGAAGAGCTGTTATCATTCACATACTGACACCCAATGTAGTTCTATACACAAACATAAGTACAATTTTTGGTTGTATATGTGGACTTTTGGGTTTACTGTTGTTCTTTGACCATTTTTGTTAAGCATGATTTGTTTGTGTATTTACGCTGTTTTTGTTGGTGTAAAATTAAACATACACTTAAATGTGATGTGTCCCCTAAGCACAAATATTTGACTAATTACCTGTTATGGTTGTTATTGTGATTCGGCTGTGATGTTTTAATTCTGCAATTCATACAGCCAATTACTTTAAGTCTTTAAGCCACAATCAATTGCCTCAGAATATAAATTATTGCCATCCAAAGTGTCAATTTAATAATATATCAATACCACTTCATTTGCTTCAAATAAATGTTTCTTTCTTCAGTTTTTCAGCTTCAGTTAATTTCAGAAAATGAGTCACATTAGATTAATTTATTAGGTTATTTTTCACTTGTGCCTTCGCCTTGAGCAAAATCACCAAAATATTTATGTACTCGGACGCCTCTATTTTTAACATTTAAACCTTTCACATGTTATCAATTAGGACAATAAGAAAACTAAACGGTTAAGATAAAATCTCAATATTTTTAGTGTACTAATTAATCCATAACCAATCCATCAATACCCAGAGTAAAAAACTGTTTGTTATGGCTTTCGTTAAGTCATTGCTCATTGACCAGAGATTGGGTTTGTAATAAACGCTAATGAGAAATTGCCCTCAGATGCTGTGTGGCGTGTGCATTAACTCCCTAATGACCTAGTTTCGACATTATTTAAAGTACTTTGAATCCAATTTCCTCATCGCAGGCTTATTCTCATTGGAGAACCTCCAATCTCTGTGTAATCGTATCTGGCCTGGTCTTCTGTAGCCGTCTGCAGCCGCACCACTTGTGAATCTCTGGTGCTTGCTAATTAAGTTTTGTCATGTTAAATAAATCTAATGATTGTGTTGAGATTTGTTCGACTTAATAGTGGCATATGGTTCAGTTGTTGAAGTGGAACATATCAGCCATCGTAACGCAGGGAGTTAATGGCAACGTTGGAAGTTAATTGACTAGAAGCTTGTAGCATAAATTACAGTCAAGTGAGTGAAACGTTGGAACAAGCGTTGAGTTCCATGAATCAAGTGAGATCTGCAGCATCGTCTAACGAAACTGCTATTTGTTGTATCTGTCTGTTAGTGATGGTTATGAAGATGTCTTCATTATAACCTTCAGGCCATTCAAGGAGGAACAGTCTATACGACAGACAAAGATTAAAAGCTGTGCGTGACATATTGGAACTCAGGTATTGGTTGTAGATATTCAATCAAGTACGGGCAAAAGAATATTAAAGATTGATCGAGCATCCATTACCATAAAGTCACTGGAACGCCTTGAGTAATGCAGCTGCTATGTGAATATATCTTGTTTAAAAAAGATGATGGAGTGATTTTAATCTACAACAATGGCTGGCTAGGAACCTCTGGGTACCTAAAGGTACCTTTACTCTGGGTACCTAAAGTAAAGCTGAACAAATGGATCCAATGTTTTATGAATCTGCGCATTGCATGGAAGAGTGGCAGAATCGAAGCAGGTTTTATGACTTTGGAAGGCAGCACGGTTGTAATAGGACCTCTCGCCCCCGGGGAGCACATGGGTGTGGAAACCTCCACAAATCCACACCCCAGCAGAACCCATCTTGTGGAGAAGAAATCAAGTGTAATCAAGCAAGGAAAACCATAAGAGCTTGCAGTCTTCTCCATAGGCCTGTGGAGATCATTCAAGGAGGCAGCAGAAGAATGTCCTGCTCTCTGTTTACAGATTACAGCTAGTTGTCTTATAGACAACATGCTGGAGGTCATTCGTACTCACTTTGTCAGAACCAGACCCATTAATCTACTGTGCTGTGAGTCTGGAGAGCAGAGAGCTCTGTGTGTTTCTCCTGTTGTACTTTTGCTCAATAATGTTTAAAGATGCAGGTTTAAATGCGCTATCAGCAGCGCCGCCTAATGCTTGCTGTGGGGTGGAGCTCTGGATGACAATTTAAATTGTGCATTTGATAGACAGTTTTATACAAAGCAACTTGGTTCTGTGCGTTTCTATCAGTGCATGTGAGCATCCATGAGAATCATGCAAACCCATGACCTTGACTGTAGGAATGTGTATTTATACTACAAAGTGTACAAAGGGTGAATCATCGAAATTTGGGACACTAAAGCTTGAGGTCTCAGCCAAACCAACGAATGCCTGTGAAATTATAAACAAATCAAAGCTGTACTGCCATTTGATCAAAGTATATAATAATATTGGGTGTGGATTTACCATGTTGGCTTACATTTTAAGTCCAAAATACAAAAAATGTCCCACATTGGGGCAATCCACCCTCTTTTTTCATTTTTCTTATTACTTGCAACAATAACACACACATATACACACAAACATCTGCAGAATGGTGTTTCATAACCTACTGCAGTATGTTTTTGATATCAAAATAAATGTGCAGCTCACTGCTTTTAAGCCATTAGGCCCTGCTTTATCTAAAAATGTTTTTACTGCTCAAATTGATGGCAGCTGCACTAAATGCACAAAATTGTGTCTTGTAGTAGGATGTAATTTACACAAGTAAGATCCTAAACCCACTCCTGCACCCTGCAGAGTTTAGTCCCAAGCATAATCAAACACACCTGCCTGTAATTTAAGCAAATACCTTGATTAGTTGATCTGTTTAAGTTAAACCTGAACTAAACCTGAGGTTAAACCTGAACTCTGCAGGATGCTGCTCTACTTGAATAGAATTGAATACCACCGTTTATAAATCACTTGGTCGCTTGTAGGATTCAATGGTGGTTGTGCAGTTGGCAGCTTGTTGCGTCCTGCCTAGACAAATGCAAAACAGTTTGATAATAGATTCAAGTCAATTTAAGATTCATTAGACGGTACAGCAGTTTATATAGATTTAACTGATGTTGAAACTGAGTAAGCAGTTGTTGATCACTGTGGGCTACAACAACGTAGCACTATTAGTTATTGTATTACAGTTCTGATCTCCTGAGGTAATTGGCCCCATACATTAGGTGTTTAAACCCTAATGAACAACCGATTTGGTAAAGCTGATTTTATTGATTTTGTCGTTTGTTTTCTTCCAGTACAAAGTCTTTGCCTCTCAATATCGCCTCTTTGAGGACAAATTGTAGGTAAAGCAGGAAACATTGTCTCTCTCTTTCTTTCTCGCTCTCTCTCTCGTCCCCCATCTACAATTCCTTGCACATCAGAAAAGCTCATCAGTGTCTGGTGCCACAGACAGGACATAGCATGTGGATTTGTAGCATATCATTTCTGACACATTTCAGACTTTGAGGAGGTTGGATGTGCTCCTCAGCTTCTGTGTAAATGTGCTGTGTGTGTGTCCCCACATTGGCAAGCTTGTAATCTTCTCTCCCTGCAATGTGAACTCCAAGTTCCTCTTCTCCATGCTTAGTGTGGGCAGAGCTACGGCTGGAACAACACTGTTATCTGCCCTGACTTGATATGTGTGTGGTAGGGCTGTCCAGAGGGACAAAATGTTGCTTGTTATAGCTCAGTTACGATTATCTCAAGTGATTTGCATAAAATCTGTAGCAGACATTAAAAACTACCAATTAAAGCACAAGTTATTTAATATTTGAAGCATTTTAATGAGAAATATTTGCATTTGTGTTGAAATCCTTGACCTTTGATTGCACAGTCTCAAGTACAGTTTGAGGAGAATAAGAACTAACATTATAGGTTCCTGTTCATCAGGAGAAAATGTGAGCAGTCTTATTATTTTCTTCAGTAAATTTAACAGATTACTGGTCGTGGAACATTTTCATCGAATAGATCCTATTGTGCAGGTGTGTAGCTTGTTGTTTACCAGTTGTTTAAATGTAAAGAGTGTTTAAAGTTAAAACTGTATTTTCTGTACATCTTGCAAGTGGGTCATGTAATTTGCCCTCTATAGTTACTTACTTATAACCACACCTGCTCCACGGGTGTGCTGGGCTGATTGCGGAGAGACCCGGCAGTACGCCTGGAGAGATGGAGAGGGAGAGGTGGGGTGACGTGTGGTACAGCAGGGGTCTTGGAGGTAGAAGGACCATGGCTGTCAATCAAAGCCTGTATCAAAGCTATCAGACCTGTCAAATGATTCCACCCACTGCGCCAAATTTCTGTGGTGCCATTTTAACCAAAAGGACGAGTAGAAGGATGTTAGTGAAACAGAGAGGAAACCTTTTACTTCTGAAGGAATGCCAGCAAAGATTTTCAACACAGTCTGTGTTTGTGGCACAAAAACAGCAGCCAGAAGGTGTCAGATAATTAAAAAAAGTCCCAGTCTCACAGTTTGTTTAGTTTTTTTAGTTCTATTTTTGAGCACTTTTAGTGCAAGCACTTGCGTTGAAATACCTCTCTGAAGCTGTTTCAAACTTGTTTTGGTATAAAACAACACTGCTTTGATTTTACTATTGTGGATTCCATTTTAAAACATTTCTGTGTAACACAAGTGCTAAACGATAAGAGATAAAAGTGAAAATATATGAAGCACTCGAGGATAAAATCATGTACAAAGAGATCATGTGAAAAAAAGATAAAAGATGCAATAGATTACTCGGCAAGTTTTATCCTGGATTAAAAGAGCGCTTTTCGTAGATTGATATCATTTAAAAGATTTTTCTGTGAAACCACAACATCCTACAGCTCAGAGTTTCAGACTCTCAAAAAGCGCGGATGAAAAAAAGTCAGAGGATTACAGTGTCGGACTCACACAAACACTGTCAGTTCAAGTGTTTAAGTGTCACATGGTTTATAATGAAATAAGAGCTTTCTGATATTTCTTTGAACTCGGTATGGTAACAGACTTTTTGGCGACCCCCTGGGACCGGGAGCCTCAGGACCTCTTCATATCAAGCAGTTAGTCTTTGATCCCCCAGGCTGATATTTAAAATGCTCATTGTTTATTTGCCAGCTATATTTGTACTACAGTTCTAATTGTAAAGGAGTTTTGTAAATAGTTTCTTTTTACTGAGGGGTTTGTAAAGAACAAACTGTATTTCTAAAGCCAGTGACCGAGCCTCACCGAAATGCACACAAATAAAAACGCAGGTTAGACAGCTAGCCTCATGTTTTTCGCCCTGAAGTCCTGTAACTGCAAGTCCAATATACTGCAGATCATTTTATAAATTTTCCTAGAAGACACTAAATAAGATGATAACAGCACAGTAATCTGTGAGAGACGATATGTGCAAGTCCCACAGGCTGGGTTCTGGTCCATAGCTCCACCATAACCGAGTACTATTTTTATGCTGTAGTCAGTTCTGTTCAAAGTATTTAAAAATGCTGAATCACAAGATTAGGTTCACTTCTGCCAATGATGAGAATAGCCATTATATTAATATATTAGTGCTAAATAAATCCTCCTCAGATGCAGTATGTGACTGATGGATTAAGAACATTCCCAGTGATGAGCAGAATGTGTTTCTTTTGTTGATGACCTCAGAAGGAAATAATGACACCATGTCATCTCAGAGCAATCAGACAGACTGTTTCTAAGCAACGGAGTGATAAATGAGAACAGAGAAATAAATGTTGCTGTCAAGGCCGGTTCTTTCTGTAGGTTTGGCAAATGAGGTTATTATTAAGTTGTATAAAATCACTCCTACATCATAAGCGTAGCTGTAAATGAAGTCTGTTAACATGCAGTGACCCATTCCAGGCTGAACAATGAGAACTTGTGACCTATGAAAAGCCAAAGGCAATGTTATGGAAATTATATTTCATATATAAGAAATGTAACAATCGGACGCTAAACCATTAAGGTTTTTTAAATAGCTTTATAAACCTGTTAAAAGTTTGCTAGATTTAATGTCATAAATGTATCTTGTTTTTTCAGTGGAGAAACTGTTTTGTGTTCATCATTTTTGGAGAAAACTGATGGTGTTTCCCCAAGTTTGAGACATCAGGAATAAAAAAAGAGCAAACTTTGTCAGCATTTAAAGCGCTAGTTTTCTCCAACCCAAATATTTCTATTAACATTATCTCATAATTAAGACACATCTAATTAAGAGAGAAAACAAGCGTGTGTGTTTGATAGCATCATCGACACTGATAAGCATAGACACAAACAATTGTAAGTAAATCTGACATGTTTATTTACACCATAAAACAGTGTGTTTACTTCGCCCTTGGGTGAGCATGCATGAGACGCAACCACATAGATGAACATGCTTTATGAGTTGAACTGACTCGAGTAGCGTGGCAAGATGGGAACAAACGTGTTGTGTCTTTGATCATTTAGATGAGCTATTTGCCTCAGGGAACACATCGTGCCTGCGCAGGGAGAAAAGGGCTCTCACTTTCTGTTTGTGTCATAGAAAACCGCAAACCGGGGCCTGGGGTCCGGAAGACCAAAGTCTTATCAATTCTCTGAGAACCAAAAACAAGCCAATCTCGGCAGGAACAGACATGTTTAGACAGAATGTCGTAGCAGTGACGGGCTGATTTGCTTTTCACGTATAACATGTCAGCTTCCAAAATAATGATAGTTCAGGAGTGTTGGGCGAGGGAGCCAACAGAGCTGCAATCGGTTTGGACATTGGGATCAGTTCTGTCACTCTGTTGGGAAATTGTAGACATTCAAAATAAATGGCCCCTCCCATCAATATGGGGGGAGGCAAGTTGTTCTGCAACCCAACCCAATGAATTGTGGGTAATAAGACACAGAAATTGGTATGAATGTCACTATTATTGTCCACATAATTAAACAGTTGCTTTTCTCACAGTTTATTATTTGAGAGTTTTGTGCTTGCTGCGTTCTGCTCTGATAAAACTAAACTAAAAAAAAATATTCTCAGAGGAATGCATGTTTTAACCAGGCTGGTGATGTTCATACAAATTGCATCTTAACTGAGTTAAATGGTTAATTCTCAGTGGTGTTCTTTAAACAGTCTTTTAAAAGCTAACAGAGTTTGTTTACCTGTAAAGCTGGCTGTTTTGGTATGGTTTATGTTTTTGTTTTCTCCCCTAGAGTTTGGTGAAACATATGTGGAATATTCCTCACATTAACCTGCCAAATAGGGCCACCGTTCCCTTTCCTGAAGGGCCTCAATCCTGCAGAGTTTAGCTCCAGCTATAATCATACACACCTGCCTGTAATTTTCAAGTAACCCTGAAGACCTTGATTAGATGGTTCAGGTGTGTTTGATTAGGGCTGGAGCTAAACGCTGAAGAAATATTTATGGCTGACAAATGTTCACAGTTCTATTTCTGTTGCTGTCCATGCAGACATGCAGTCACATTTATAGATAGTTTTAGAATAGAATAGAATAGTTTTTATAGATTTAGTAGTTTTTACTAGTATTCCTTTACATTAAACAGTTCAGCATATGCTGCTGATCAATAACAAAGGCATCAAAGACTAGATTGGGGAATTAAAGCCGGAGGTAATATTGTTCCATGCAACTGGTGTGCAATAAAAAACATCTACTGCAATGCAGTAGTATAAAATATGGCCTCTCTCTCTCTCTGTTTCTCGCTCTCTCATCTCTTGCTTTCTTTTGCTTAAATCTAAGGCACCATCTCAAGCTTTGATGTGCACAGCCATATGTTTAACAGTTCATAACTTGCGCTACGTAGTAGATCTGGCAAAACTGTTTAATTTATAGTATGTTCAGGTGATAGCAGTATTACGTTGTGATTTTAATTCACAATAACATGACATTAAAATATGCTCTATGTATTAACTACAGAAATAGCTGTAGCTAAGCGCATCAAAAATATTACTTGCAGTAGATCTGTGGTAGTATTGCTATAACACCTAAAGTGGTGGTTATATGAGTCATATGGTACATGTGAAGGATGGAGATATTAAATTCAAGTCTAATGGTCACAGCCTTGAACCAAACTGTGATATATTATTGAAAAGACAAAGAACCATACAAAGAACCATAGGCATCTGTTTTATGAAGCTCCATTAGAGGGGCTGTACAGATGGTGAGATGTTCCTCAGTGTGTATTGTTGTTCTGAAGAGCAGAGCAGGTTAGTAATTGGAGCTGGGGAACTGCCAGGAACTTCAAGGCCCAGTCACTTCAACCTCAAGCGATTGATTCTCACATATCTGGATCGTTACAGGGAAACTACAGAGCAGCTAGGACTCCTTCTCTCCTAATTGCTAGCTTGCTAGCATCTTTTTTTTTAGCAAGTTAAGATGTAGTGCAACAAAATGCTACATCGTTGGTTGAAGCAATTTTTATGTTGTTTAACATGCTGCTTTCCTGAGGAAAATTTTGTTGTGTAGCGGTTTCCCTATCGAACTTCATTAGACCTGTCATGGTCGTGTCTCCTTTAGGTTTCAACTTGTAGATGTTTCTCCTAAAACTCATTAGGAGAAAATATAAATATAGCTGTGATATCTGATGTCAGAGCTGTTTAGAGCTATACTATTAAAGTAGACACCATAGCTTGGATAACTTACTCTTGGCACAAAAAGCATTGGATAAATAACATTGTTTATATTAAAATCTCAGACTTTTGAGTGGTGAGTATTGACATGTTGGTATATTGGTACATTTTAAGACATTGCAGTTTTGAGGTCTAGAAGAAAGATTCAATATACAAAAACAAACGTGTAGCTGTATATAAATTTTGTGCTGCCAACCTGTTTGAAATCGTTTATTTAAACTAAAACCCTATTTTTTGTACAACCAGATGTATACATTTTCATATAAATTAACCATATAAATTTATATGTAATTTACACCATAAAATGATGTTTTGATGTAGTTTTGCTTGTAGTGCAGCTGACTACTCCATCAAAACAGTAGCTGAGGTATTGTGTAAGAGTTTGATTCGCTTGTACAGCAGCTTGGAGAGCTACAGTTGTAAAGCAGCTTTCACCAGCTTTGCTGAGGGAGAGATGGAAACCCACTGCAGTAATTAGGTGTGGAGGGGCCTCTGCAGACCCAGCAGATGAGCGTGGGGCTGAAGAACTGCTGTGACAGTGGGTTTGTGAATCAAGGTGTATTTTTCTTTCCAGGCAAGTCAGGTGCGGACAGGAAGAGGGGACAGAACCTTGTGCTCCTCAGGGCGTAAACCGAGTTTAAGGTTGAATGTGTTGAGGCCAAGTACAGGTTAACAGTGACATCATCATTAGTCAGTGAGGAAGTGTGAGAGGTAGAATATTCATTGTTTCTTTTGTACAAAACTTAAATAGCTTATACATTAATGAAGTATGAATTGCAGTGCTATTAGTTATGCCTAATATGTCATATTAACAGAGCTGTAAGTATTGCATAGTCCAATAAAATGCATAGTGATGTTTTAAAGAGCGAGACCCAACCTTAGAGCTACCAAAAAGTACCAGATCAAGGGGTAGTGACATGGGGGTGGTACGAACTGCTTTCATGGGAACAGCTCACCAGCAGCTGCGTCCCCTGACACATCCTGCCCCTAATAATCAGAAATTGCCACAAGAGTCACTATCTGACTCAATGTTTTTATCTATCCAGCCCTGAAATCCTTCCCTTCTCCTCTCTCATTGGATGGCTCCTGAGTGACAGACTCATTACAGTTTAATGGGATGGAGTCCGTTTAATCTGAGATAGAATGTGTATTTAAAATCTCAAGTTACAACTTTAGCAGTAGAAAAGGTCGCAGCTGCATTACACGGCAGTCAGACCTCATGCAGACCTGAGTTTAAATTAAATAGGTCATCCAGACAAGTAACAGTTGAATTATTGCATAAATAATTACTGCAATTATTACAGCACTTGCAAAATGATCAATAGATGGGATTAGGAAGCTAAATGCATGATATTATCATACTGCAAAATTCAAATCTGTGTGGATGCCATTGACACTGGAAAATTAGCAAGATTATGTGCAAAAAATTTGACCTCAGGTAGCCCAGGAGTGCTTGTTTTCTTTCGCTTTTGCTGTGTTAGGGTTGCACCTCAATCACAGCGGCACGTTATGGTGATTGTAGAATTGGTGGAGGAAGTGTTTGTGAGACCTTCGGTGTAATTGAATGACTTACCTGTGTGTCTCATGTTTTTTTTGTTTAGTGGTGAACAAATCTTCTGTGGTATGTTCACAGAAACACAGAGTGAAATGAAATTATACCGTGTGACAGGCCAACATACAATTCATCAACGAGGCACAGCCCACTGACTGCCACGGTCACATCCTGAGGAGGGAGTCCTTTCAGATTGTGGATGTACCACTAAAGATTCCTGACACTGCATTTCAATCAGTGTGAAGTGAATCATGCATTCTTTGTAGACAGGCCTACAGTGCAATTGTAAATTCTTCTGAATTGCCCCCACAATGTGCTTTGAACTTAGAAGTTTGTGCTGATCAATTTCAGCCACAAAATAGGATTTTTTTATTGACAACGGTGAAAGTATGTGAAGCGTGTCTATGTTTTCTGGTTTTGTAGGCAAGCTCAAATATCAATGCTGTCATTGACTGAGAGGAGAAAACTTGACCTTTTACATTCTGGACTGTCAGTTGTGAGAAATGCATGTCAAAACAAAATTTCTTTTCAAAGGGTCTTAAATGTAACAGCAGTTAGCTCACAGTTGTTTAAGACCCAATCAAATCTAAGCTAAGTTCAAGGTTTAGCTAGTTAAGCATGCTAAGTTAGCTCTTCTGATAGATGGCATCACTACAATTTGGCTGTACATGATAAAAAGGTATCTGTACATTGTGGGATATCTTGAGAAAAAGCAGGAATACTGTTGGACATTTGTAGTACAATAATTGACCCTCGCTGGAAATCTATGGACAAATACAGACTTACAATTTCTGTATAGCTTTGAAACTGACATGGAGATTGATTATGAGTGACCATAGAGCGGGAAAGGGGAATAAACGCTGGCCTGTAGGGTCTCCGTGGAATAGGTTCAAAATGAAAAAATACAGGATTAAAGAATAAAGGCCAGTGTGACCGGACCTTGCTGTAAATTCAATCAAATTGCCCTCATGAAAACAGTGGCTGGTATTTACTCAGCTGTCCTTCAGAAAAGGACAAACCTTTCCAGTCAGATGACAACACAGAAGGCAACAATAACTCAACACATCAAAGCCTATAAAGACATTTTTCCTTTTTGTAAATGCAAAAAAATTCAAATAATACACAAGAAAATGACATTGTTTTTTTCTGTTTTAATTCACAAAGGCCAGAATTGTTTTTCGTCTCCTTAGTCTCCTTGTTATTTACACATTCTTTTACCCTAATTAATTCTCACGATAATATGTCAACGTATCTGTAATGTCCAATCTGCAATACAATGTGACACAACAAAACAAAACTACATCAACAGGAAGTGGGTATATGAGATTTTTTCGGGCATCTGTTTTGTTCCTTTTGAACTTTAAAGGTGAAGTGTGTAATTTCTGTGCCACTAGCAGCACCAAACAGGGCTTCAAAAATAATGATGGTTTCCAAACAGGAATAGCCTACAGTCTCTGCATTATTCGCAATAAAGTTCAGCCTTCATATTGTGGCTGCATTCTGCAAAATTCTCTATATCATCTTCATATCATTTTTAACACCCGTGGGTTATTCTTATTT
This sequence comes from Yasuhikotakia modesta, assembly GCA_036877545.1. NCBI lineage: Eukaryota > Metazoa > Chordata > Actinopteri > Cypriniformes > Botiidae > Yasuhikotakia > Yasuhikotakia modesta. The sequence continues at coordinate 19,324 of JBAJNP010005883.1, forward strand.
AAATCACACCTTGCTTTATTATGAATAATGTATGTTTCTGCATTTCAGGTACTGTAGCTGTCTAGCCTATACAGCAAGTCGCAAATATAACAGTGTACATATGAAGTTAAATTATATACCGAGTTCATTGCAAAATAATAAGCGTACAGCACTTCCCAGAATGAAGAATGTATTGCCTTGATTTGAGCTTTGTTTGTTTTTGCTTTGTTTTATTTGCAAATATAGTACAAAATAAAAAGTGGGGTGACACATTATTAATCTTACAGACTTCATACAAGAGAAGAAAGTGTGAAAATAAGGGCCTGATTCCAAAAGAATCTCTGATGATCCATTGCATATGTTAAGTTAACAATATACTGTATCTGCTAACTACTTGGCTTGGTAAATGTGGATAAATGTGTAAATAGCTAAAGACCCAGTCACCAGTTGACATGCTAACATTTTACATGCTAACCACTCTATCCTAGCCTTTAAAGGAATTACTCACTCCAGAATGAAAATTTACTTATAATTTATTTACCATCATGCCATCCCAGGTGTATGGCTTTCTTTATCCAGCTGAAAGCAATCTTGAGTTATATAAAAGAAATCTTTGTTTCCTAGCATTGTAATGCTTTTCATCAGGGTCCTTGATTTCCTGAAGCAAAACTATACGTTTGTAAGCGAAAAAGTTTTTTTTTTTTTTTGCATATTTCGCATGTATGTAACAAAAGCGAGAGCCAATGAGAATTTATTTGCCACCATGTTTGAATTTAGCGCTAATCTGTTTGGTTATGTTCATGTTGACATATCAGTTGTTAAATACACTTAGCATACCTTCTAAGAAAGAAAGCCATATTCATCTAGCATGACACAATGGTAAGATTTTTATTCTGAGGTAAACTAATACTTAAAGGGTAACCTCCGAGAGAATACCATGAAGGACACGTCTTTTTAATTCTGGTCAGTTCTTGTAAGCCAAGTTTAGTTTGTCCAATTCCCTTTTGTTATCTGTTGTGTCAGACACCCATGTAGCAAGTGTAAATGCAAGCTAGGGTAAAACAGGCACGTTTTTCAGTCAGATTACTCTCCTCTGCGGAATACTTCGGAATGTCCCAGTCAGATAGGCAGTTCTACAAAACACAAAATCTGGCAGTTTCCAAAATGAGGGTCCGTGTCCCACCAAGCGTAATCAGCGGCTCGATCTATGTGTGGCAGACAGAAGCGACAGAAGACAGAAGCGGCAGGGGAGGTGGCAGGGTGCAGTGTCTTGTGCTTTAGGCAGGTTTAACAAACACAACAAAAGGTTATCCTGTCAAAGTCTGAATTGAAAGTTAGTCTGACGCTGAATTTTTTACTGGTGAACATTTATGAGTAATTCGTATGCATAGAACCTGAATTTGAACTTTACAATTAAAATGTTAAACTTATATTTGAAAGGAGTTTACTTTGTCATTGTCACACAACACAAGTTTGTTCTCAGTATATTTAAATTAAAATCTCAGATATTAAATTAAGTTATTTTTAATGTTAAAATTAAAGTGCCCTCTAATAGGCTCATTAATCTGGATGTCATTTTAGCACCCAGGTCGCTAAAGCATTTATGCAGATTAAATGCAGACCGCGAACTCACTATAACATCTGTGATGAGAGCAGTTGGCATTGTGCAATTCCCCAATTCTAAGTATATTTTATAGCATATTTTACTGGGACTCCACCTCTTCAATCCAGGTGGCTCTGAATTGGCTTTTTAAAATGCTCATGCATGCATCACGTTTGGTTACCGCCTCTTCATTGGATCATCATTTGATGAATTGCTCCTGCCATTATCGCTATACGTACACAAACATCCCTTTAAAACACAATTCTGCCTGCTTTTATGGTGCAGCAATGAATGCGCGGGCAATACTGTTTCGTTCAGACATGATTTAATAAGAAAATTTACATATAAAAGATGCATACAAAAAGCATGCTAATTAAATATGGTGAAGTACATTTAGTATCTGGCTAAGATTGCAGGTAGTTAGCAAATAAGCAGCGGGTAAAAGCGGCACCGCTGAATTTTTTTCCCGCAATATTTTGTCCTCCTTTACTTCCTGTATCTGTATTCATTAACCATGTGGTAAGATTTTAGACATAATAAACAGGACTAGAACGACTCCTATATGTTCACTGATTGTGTGATTTTGTCAGCACTCGATGTAATCATGCTGAACCAACATATTTAACGCTAGAGAGATCATCTCATCACAAAGACTGAACGCTCGGATGCGCATAAGACGCTCTCGCAGCGCTTTCAATGCTAACAATCAACAGCCTCATGCTGCTGTATTCCATAACCACACATCAAGAGTCCATAATCAAATCAACCTGAGCCACAGGAATGATTAATTCCCAAGCAATTCATAGCTGCTTTGTAAAAACCTTTGTTACAATGGCATCCATTTGAATGCATTGATGCTCATAAATACACTAGGGCCATTTCACTTTTTCAATATAACAATGAGTCTGTATTTATAACAGGCTGCTGTACGAACAAGCCTAATCCCACCACTGAGATTTCGGCTGTTACTCGTATGGAAGCACATTGATGTTGAAGTTAACCGAGGCAGTGTTTAAGACAGATTAAGCCAGTAATAGTTGAAAGGATTCAGGAATGTCTGATCTTGTCTGAGTGTTTTTTACTGCACACTGTAGGTAACACACTACACTACCAGTCAAAACTATAAAGTCACTTAACTGAAATGTTTCTCATGATCTTTTAAATTGTTGAATCTGAAGATGTTTAAAATGTTTGAAGTGGGTTTTGTAGATAATAACAAGATAGTTTTGTAATGAAAGAAACAACTGTTAATTTGTTTTTGTTAGATTCATTTTACAATTGCCACAGTGGTATTTGTGTAAGTCCAGAGTTTGCGGTATAGTTAATGTGAACAAATATGAACATTTTTCTATTATTAACTCATTCATATCCCAATTAACAGAGAATATTTATATACAACTAAGCACAAATACTAATACAATGTCTGGACTTTTGAAAAACTGGATTTTTTAGAACTTGAGAATGTTCTTTCAGCATTCAAAAAAACGTTTTTTATGTTTTTGTTATTTAACGAATACATTTAGGGAAATATTCTTACAGCCTAAAACTGTTAGCTTAGATGGCTTTCCAAACATACATGAATTTCTTTATCTTTGGAACACAAAAGATATTTTTAAAAATGCCTCAGTTGTTTTATGTCCATACAATAGAAGTCATAGACTGTCGCTGTTGTTTGGTTAAAAACATACTTCAGCAACATCTTCTTTTGTGTTATTCAGCAGCATAATAGTCATATAGTTTTGCAATGACATGGGGTAAGTTAATGATACAAGAAATTTTAGGTGAGCAATCTCTTAAACCATTATTCTAAAATGTGACAAAATTTTACTAATATAATATTTAGGTTAACCTAAATTTTGACTGGTATGTTAACTGAGACGTTTAAGACCTTTAAACTTACAAAATCTACACATAAAAACCAAAGTACACTTAACCCTGTGCTTTTTAATGCTTTTTTCTGTATAATATTTCTTATCTTGCTCTGATTAAAGTCTGGACAGCTTGACAGGTGTTTTTATCATCCTATTCACAATAAATATTTGTACTGCTTACAGCTATAGTTCCTGTCTGCAATCCATTATGTTTACCCTTCATTTCACAAGTTATATATGCGCGCATATGGCGTTCTGCTCTGCAACATGGCATGTAGCTGTAAAACTCGTCAAGAGAGTCTTGCATCAATGAGCATCATCAAGGCTTAAGCGATACTCACCACCTGGGAGGCGACCATTTTGTTTTGGCCTCATTGCTTTAATGGAACGGTGAATTCAAAGCGCAGCAAGAATAATTGAGTCATGTTGAGGTTGATATGACTCAGTGACCTACGAATATTTCCCACCAAAAATTGTGCGGGAGCTCTGTGTGACTTAATACATTATGAGACAAAATGTTTCTCGGCTGTTTTTACGAGTCACGGTAGTGCAGCCACATGATTATTTTGTCCTTTGACTTTCCAGTCTCCTTGCACTTGTCTGGTCACCAATTAAATGCAAGTAGGAATCTTTGGCTAGTGTGATTAAAAATAGCTAGTTTTGCTGAGGGGCAATGGTTCATCTTAACATTAGTGAAGGCCTCTTTGTGGTGTACCAGGAGAATGTTATGGGCATGAGTTAACCTCTGTGTAACCCATGCACTTCTGTTTTATTATCAGGCCTGTGAGCGTCGTAAAATGAGTTAGATGTTGTGCATCAAAGATGGTTGTTTAATGTGGAAAATAAGTCATCAACTCAACAAAATGACTCTTGATAATGTGAGCAAAATGCAAATTCAGAGTTCTAATGTACAGCTCAGTGTTGTCTAAAGGGCCTCATATTTTATCTCAAGATCTGTTTTATTGTTTGTTTTTAACAGATGTCTTAAGAGAAATCATGTTTCTTGTAAATGAGGTTTGCACAGACGAATTATTTCTCGTGTTTCTATGTGATTTCTCGCCCAACCGATACGGCGCCGTATTGAAAGGCTGAGCGTTGTCTCATTCAGTCCTGTCAAACATGTGAAACAAAAAGTTGCATTTTCTGTGTAAGTGGTAAAACACGACCTCACAGTCATTGTTTGTGATAAAATATGACCTCGAGCGTGTCAGAGAAACAAAAGAAAGAGAATGTAAATCAAAAACACCCTGAAACATAATTAGAATTGTAAGTTGTATCATCCTATTAATATTAAAACAAATGTGTTAGCGGCGCTAACTCTGTACATTTACATTTTTTCATTTAGCAGACGCTTTTATCCAAAGCGACTTACAATGAAAGACAGCATTAAACATTTTGTCCTAGCAATCAACAAGCCTGGTCTACAAAGCAACATTTCTACATGGAAATCATGTTTCAATGCTAGAGACAAAGACTGTTTTTTTTTTTGTTGTTGTTTTTTTAAAAGAACATCAGCGCATTGGGGACTATCTTGCCTAAATCAACACCTGGTGTAGTTATGTGCATCGTTTCCCTGAACATCATGAAAATAATTTAATTTCAGTTTTAAAAAAATTCATCTTTAAAAATAGTTCTCAATCTTAATTCTATATGATACACTACCAGCTTGTCAGCCAATCGGATTGCTTGGATAAGTCTAACTGATTGCAGGTTATCCAATCAAAGCACTGTATCAGTAATAGCAGTTAACCACTGAATGGGCTATACTAAACCTCTGACGGCTAAAACACAAAGGTGTTAGCATGTGTGTACTGAGCATGTGTTATTGATGGCCTGCTCTGATGCCATCCAGCACACATTAACAGTCTCTTTGCTTAGTATCAGTAGGTGGGTGGAGGGGTCTCATTTATAATTGTCTATAGCGCAGAAAGTAAACGACAGTGACACTCGGCGACAGCGGCACAGTCTGAACGGCAACGCTGCGTCTTTGTGATGAATGAGGACGGATCTGCCACTTCCCCTCCTCTCCTCGTCTCTCCATCTTCACTTCCTTCCAACAGGAAATGTTGTATAGGCAAGATTTAGTTCACTGCCTGGATGCTTTATCAAATACCACAATGGCGGCTCCGGGTGCGACATGTACTCCATTTCATACAATTTAATCTGGAGTCAGCTGTTAGAATCCCTAGCATGTAATATATATTTTTCTGTGAGGGGTTTATGGAAGTTGTTTAAATTAAAATTTACTCATGCCAGATATGTTTAGAAACGTTTTTTAGACGCATATATTTTAAAGAATGTTTTCCAATAAGCACAAAGTAAATTTTTACCTAGAATTTTTATGTATTGATAAAGGAGGAAAAGGTTATTATTAAGACATTCTTAAAGTATAAATGTTATTTGCATTGCATACAAAATCAAACTGGTTTTACTGTTTTTTTTACAAAATATCATTTTTTAAATAATAACATATTAGATACAGTATATTGTTTTTGGACAATTTTCAGTTGTGAAAATGTCTGTATAATATGTTCATAGATAATTTTATGATTTATCACATTACACAGTAGCTTTCATACATTTTTTTGGCATGAAGAGTCCAAATACATTTTGGGTTCTTTAAACATAGAGGCTGATGTAGTGACTTCCCACACAAGTACTGAGAACTGCAGCGCTAAGCCAGAAACTCAGTCTTGACTATGTTAGCATAACATGTTAGCGGAATGTGCCAGAAAGAGCACTGTGGGCAAAATGCATCCTTCCCCAAAGCTTTTACAAAGCTGTTCCTGTCTGACACTCAGCCAAACCTATCCACTACTGTGTCTTCTAAAGTGATCCTTTCTGCACAGCATGATAAACAAGTTTATTTAGCTTCCAGGCAATACAAAGTCATTGGATTTGGCCTGACAATAAACACAATATTCAGCTTGTACAACAGTGCAATTAGCCAGACAAGACTGTTTTGCAAGTTCCCTTGATTGTCAGCATTTGATCTTGCAGCACAAAGTGAATATTATGATAAAAGTAATTCCTTTGTTGCTACAATACGCTTTCTCCAGCGATGGCCTGCTGTATATTGTGTTTGTTGATGTATTGAGGTTTCTTCTCTGGTCATGCTAATTGGCTCTTACTAGTCTAGTATATTTTGTAAGCTTTGTTTCAATTTTGCTTTAAATATGATGCATATAAGTGTCTACTAAGTGTCTACTCTCCACATCGTAATTGCATCCTGGTCATTATTTGAATTTTAATGACCAAAAATAACATAAAGGAACGTTTTTTATGAGTTAAACAAAGCACCTCTGTGTGAACACAAGAAATGTAAGCTGGATGCAACCACTGTTTTAAAAAATTCATGAGACTTTATGCTTTAAACACGAATTATTCAAATGTACAGTCAGCTGGTTGGAAAATACAAATCCACAGACTTTACTTTCAGGGCAATTCACTTGAACTTCATGTACAAAGGAAGCAAGAGAGAAAAACATACTTTACTTTGGTAAGTTATAAAAGTACAGTTGGTATGCTAAATTGAGTTCTCAAAAATGTAATATTAACTCAGACATAAGGGAAATATTTTGCTAGTGAAACAAAATAAATAAGAAGCTATTTTAAACTATTGGACAGTATCAATCCAAGTAGAATGTGATCTGAGATCAACAGTTATAGACTTAGACCAGTTATGGACTAATTGTGTCCCTAATGCATGCATATACATAAAATCAAAGATGAGAATTTGGTTTAGTTCCTCACCCTAGAGCCGGTTTGGTTATTTAAGTGTTGTTAAATAGAGTGTTGTTCCAATACCAAAAAGACTATCTCAAGTCTTCGTTCCCATCCAGGAATATGAGCTACGTTGGGAAATCATTTTAAGCTAATAACAGCACAATAGTAATTTTGGTAAACACATAATAAAACCAATTATGTAGAAGTTGTAGGGTTGTTGTTCTGTAATTTCTCTTATATACTGTTCAGTTAAGGTTATAAGTCAACTGTGTACATTTATCATAACAGCAGCAGGCACATTCTAATAAATCTCTCCAGCACATCTGAGTTAGACCACATTTTTTTCTCAGAACAGTTTTATCAAAATTGTCTTTCTCTTTTTGAAGTCCTTTGATTTAATTAGCAGAAGGTAGGTGTATAGGCTCATGACAGTCTGTTACAGAAACGGCAGGGTTGGTTTAACGCGACCCCTGAAATTTGTCACAGAGATGGACTTGTTCATAGCAGCACCATAAAATATTAATCACAGGTGCCCACCACCTCATTAATTCAGGAGTGGTTTTGAGAGCAGGACAGGAAGTGACACGTGGTTGTTCTTGCGGCTAATTGATGATTTACAACCTGGAGGTTTGCTGGACTATTGAATTGTATGGAGTTTAGCCAAGCCCAAACGCTTTCAGAGTCACTTTATGTCCTGCATAAAATAACCTTTATTGTTTTACTCCAGCAAAGTGCCTCAACAGACAACAAATTTGTCCCACAAACAGGAAAATTTAATATCACATGCAAATGTCATTTTTGTGAAGGATTTGTACTGACGCTGCATTCAAAGGCATTCCAAGTTCATACACTTCAGGCAACGTATATGGGTTCCGCAGTAGTAAATGTGCGAGGTGTAAAACTCAGAACACCACTGCTTACTTCCTTGCATGCTGTGATTTGCTGA